>JAAEAF010009248.1:0-65488 GCA_011037195.1 Triatoma infestans
GTGTCAACCAGCATCTCCCGGGCCTCTCCTGAGATTAGCACCGTTACTGTAATGACGGCCACACCGGTAGCACCTCAGTAAACCGCGGGTCGACGTCTTGGGCACCGCGTAGACCTGCCCGTTCTAACGGACCCTCCTGGAAGCCCTGTTCGGCCTGTTCAACTATGGCAGCTCTCCTTATTGCTTCTTCCAACGAGGTCGGCGTATTATAACGCAGATGCCGCCCTGCCTCCCTGTGAAGCCCCTTAACAAAGGCGGCTAAAACAGCGGTATTCATGTGGTGGCGTTCCCACCCTTGTTCGCTCGTGTCCCCTGGTTTTGTCAAGGCTCTCTTCCCCAGGTTGCGACACCTATCCGCGAATTCCCGCACTGGCTCCCGCCGTCCCTGGTTGAGCGAATTTAGTGACAGTAGGTAATACGCCGGAGAGAATAGGTCCTGGAATCTCTATAGCAGGACCCTCCGATAGTCCTCAAAGGTGGCAAAAAATAAAAATTAAAATTATTAAAGAGAGAAAACAGACAATATATTAAGGATTCTCTTCCTCTCTCTCTCTCTCTTTTGATAAGTAGACAATAAAACGTTTACGTGTTGCTATGGCAACCTATTCCAGCCGGCCAGTGACCAGTTCTTGATCCCCCTCTACAATAACCTGGGTCATTAGTACTGCTTCCTATTTATATTTAATATATTTGTATTTAATTAATCTTTTTATAAAAGTGAAAACTACACTAGACTTAAATAATAAAATTTTCGAGTTTACCCCGAATTCTTCTCTTAACTGGTTTAGGCTGCACGACCCCTTTTCTACTAGGGTCAGCTACCGATGCTGTGCCCGCGACTGGCCCCCACTACAACAGCGGCGCCGACCGATTACATATTCCCGCTCTTGGTTAGCTTATTGAGCCGCTTGGTTCTTATTTATTTATTTTATTATTATATAAATGATAACATCCCACTTCTGACCCCAAAAATGTAAGGCGGAGCGGGTGGAACCCGAGAGCAAGGCACAACTTAAAATAATATAATTTATAATTTAAAACTTATTACCTACAAATTGACAAACAATTAAAATATAATAAAATTACTGAATCAATAGAAATTGCTTAAATTAACTTACAACTACCAAACTACTTGATATTAACTCTAAACTTGGCTACGACTACACTTAAAATTTATATCCCCAATGACAACCGCACAGGTACTCACCAATTACCACCGCGTACCAAGCATGCCATGTTCTTCCTTTTTCTCTTTTAACTCTTACACTGCCACACTCGCACTGGCCACCTCGCACAACTTTTTGTGGTCTCACACCAACAGACCGACACACACACACAAACACACACATGATTTATGATATGATATGATTCGAAAAGCGAAGAATTACTTAGAGCAGATAATTCAAACTTTCGCCTTATTGTACCATTGGCAATATTGAAGAAATTCCTTCCCAAAACAAATCTGCCTCCATACTAACTGACAGCCAAGTTACCTCGACTCTTTGAAGACTAAAAACAATAATCTACCACTCATAATGAGAGCTAGAAAGAAATTGTTTCGCCTTACCGAGGAGCTAGGATGGACAGTTCATTTCTCTTGGATGAAATCTCATCAAGGTCTTGCAGGAAATGAGATGGCTGACCGTTTAGCCAAAGAAGCTTCAAAATCTGCTGCCTTAACCCTCAGCTATGTTAAAGTACCCTTGTCATATGTAAAATCACATTACCGAGACAAAAGTGTAGCTGAATGGAATCAACAATGGGCTACCAATACCAAAGGTGCACTAACCAGGTGTTTTTTACTACTATAACAGACCGATTGAAGAAACCTTTCATTCAGCTGACCTATAAACTGACACAAGTTCTGAGCGGTCACGGAAGATGCAAGGATATTTACACCGTTTCCATGTAATTACAGATCCCTACTGTAGCTGCCTGAGCAATCCAGAACAAACAGTGGAGCATCTTCTCTTGCACTGCCCTCTTCTGGATTCATTGTGGATGAGACTGATAAGAAATATGCTACTTCAAGGCTGCCCATGGCCCCCTGTCCAACTCAGTGATCTTCTTCTCAATAAGAATTTTGAAATTTTCTCTGAATATGTTAACTCTATTGACTTTGATTCCCTTATATAATAAATATCACCCTGTAAATAATTATAATAATATTACACACTGTAATTGTAAAAATAATGAAAAATGAAAGGAAAAATTCATCACTATTACCACAAACCTTAATTTTTTCTTTAATGTAATTTCTATTATTATCTCTCTGATATTAATTTTGTCTTATGTCTTATCATTTTACTCTTATGTATTTTATCTTTTTATTTTGTAGTACTAACTTAAATTCTAATTTGTCATCTGCTTATAATTTAGTCATATATATATATATATCTTGTAAATATTGAATATATTTAATGTTGTGTATTTCAATGTGTGCAGTATGCGATATATAATATGATGCATACTGAAAATAAACTCCTCCTCAACAGGGGTACTGTTAAGGAGAAAAACACACACACAGGGAACAAACGAGCAAAAGATTGTTATCCCTCCCCCATGCTTGTTTGGCACTCTTTGGTCAGTGGCGAGCACTGCTACAGTATTTTTTTTATAATTTTACAATTAACTGAACCCAACTACAGAAATACGACTGCATAATTATCCCCTATTCAGCAATGTTGAAACATTGCTCAATAATCACTATTTTACACCACACACTTCACAATTTCTTTACATAAGTATTCATTTGTGTAGTTCGTTGGAGCTTATTTCGAAAAAATCGCGACAAACTATTCAATAAAATCGCACATTCGGTGCATGAATTTAGACCGAAACCTTTGCATCAGATGCGATGTTTTTATCTTGGCGAAATACCAAGTTCGAGCTTCTTACGATTTTCCTTTGTTGAGATATTTTGTTCATTTTCTTTCTCTCTCTCTCTCTCTCTCTCTTACACACACACACACACACACACACACACAGACCATTCGCGAATTCGCGAAAAACATTTTTTTGGTACTGAGAGGATCTCAAAACATGTATTTTTTGTGAAAATCCAATTTCAAATTTTTTTTTATTATTTGTACCAGAAAAATACAATTCTATGGCAAACGAGTTGAGTGCATTTATAACATACAACCTTTTGAATAATGCACAGTATACACAAATATATAAGTAAATACAAAAGGAATAATAATAATGATATTATGGTGTTAAGACTAAAAACTGTGTCAAGCTCAAATAACTGGTTTAACCAAATAAATATAATTACATATTAATAAAGTTGACAACAAATTAAAATAAACTGAGCTTCTTTTTTTAAAAAATAATAATAAAAATAAGATTTAAAAAAATGGAAAAAATAATAATAGTAAGAAAGAAAAAAAATAAATAAATGAATGATAATACATCCTTGTATTAAATAGAACATAAGGAATTCAAGAACTTATAGAAGATTGTTTTTTAATTTTAAAGTGCCCTGTAGAAATTTGTGTAAATTTAATATTTTGCTTATATTAATATTTATGAAAAAATTAATAAAGTGATCAAAGGGAGACAGATTCTCATTTAATAAGAAACTACTTAAGTATTTAACACGGCTGACAGAAAAAGTCGGACATTGAAAAATAAATCAATTGGTGGATATTTAGTACGCTTTCAGCTAATGAATCAAAAAGAACAGTTTTAGATTGCCAAGAATCAGATTTAATGAACCTTAAAATATTGAGAACACATGAACTGGCTGAGGAAAATTTATAAAAAATATATTTAGTTGTGATTCTAAATAACTACAGAAGAGGAAAAAAGGACATCTAAATAAATAATTTTATTTGTTACGGAAATTTTTAAGTTTTTGAAATAGAAATCCCTAAGTTTTGTGCAACCTACCCCTTTGTGAAAAGGAACAATAAAAGTTTTGTTAGTGTTCAGTGTGAGAGAATTGCAATTACAATATTGCTCGAGTATATTTAAAGTTAACTGAGCATCAGTCCATCAAGAACTCAGCAACACTGATCATTAGCATAAAGAATAACGTTAAGATCCGTATCAGATTGGATATTTATACCTTTGGCTCCCTTCGAAATAAAAAATTTAGCAATATCGGATGTGTATAATGCGAACAGCAGAGGACTCAGAATTTCGCCTTGCAAAACACCCTCGTTGATCTGAATTTCTTTTGAGTATTGACTATCCTGTGAAATTGACATTACCAACTGAGAGTAGAGGTTCATTAATAACCTTAGGGTATTGCCGTATATTCCTAAAGAGTTTAATTTGGCCATAACTGACTATGATTAATAGAGACAAACGCTCTTTTAAAATCCACAAATGTGGTAAATAGTTTATTCTCTTATATCTCAATTGAATAGATATGACAGCAGATAAGGTGAATACGGCGTCCCGACATCCCCTCCTTTTTCTAAATCCTATTTGCTCTTCGGGTATTATGTTGTTTACTTCAGCCCATTTCGCTGGCCTGTTATGTATGTAACATATGTAAAAATTTTTGTGATTGCATAACAAATGGCCTATCCCTCTGTAATTTTCCGGGTTACGTTTACCGCCTTTTTTATATAGATGAATCATTTTTAATTTACTCCAACTGCTGGGAAAATTCTCTGCATTCCAAATTTTATTAAATAAATTTAATAGGTAATGAATCCAGGGGCTGGGTAAAAATTTATAACATTCATTAGGGATGAGGTCAAGTCCCACTGCTATATTACTTTTACAAAAGGCCTGGATATTTAGTACTTCATCCATTTCAGGGAAATATCCTCGTCTAATAAGGGATGAACAAAACCGACAAACAAAGGTTACGATGGTTTTATAGGTATTATACCGTGATAAAAATTTCCCCAATCCGAGATTCCTATCGGACATGTGTCAAAACATTTTTTCTTACGGAATTTATTAATCGTGCCCCAAAACTCTGAAGGATTATTGACATCTCTAATTGAGTTTTTAATATCATTAAAATAAGAAATTTTATTGTTTTTAATAACAGTTCTGTACTTTTTCTTTAAACTAATATATTCAATTAAAGAGGAATGAGTTTTAATTATCTTTCACTAATGAGTTCTCTATTCTCTGTGTTGTTGAGGTGTTCTCAACTTTTTATTTCCAAAATTTTACATAAGTTTTCAAGTTTAATATGTTTTGAAGATTATTTAATAGTTTTTTTATTTTATTTTTTTTATGCCTTGAAAAAGACAATATATTTGTCGAAACGTTGGCAAGAATTTAAGTTTTTTATTTTTTTAAAAAGACCGAAACTCACAATCCTTTTCCTTCATACAAGTAACGGTCGAGAAGAATCTTCCATTTATTTTATCCACATATCTTACAAATTTATAAACTATTAAGTTTGTGGTTTCCCTATTTTTAGTTTTAATTCTATAATGATTATCGAGTAACTCCTTCAAAATTATATTGTAGTGACGCACATAATTTTTGGAAAATTTCCTCAAGATTCTCTTTTTCTTTATATGGTATCCCATAAACTAGAATGTTTTTTTAATTTATTCTGATCAGAAATATTTTGATTAAATTGAATTTCAACCAATCTGTTGGGTAAAGATTTGTTTTCTTCGTATAACATGAATTTCATCCTTGTTACTATTAATAAGGGAACCCAGACATTCATAGGAATTAGCCTGTTTTGTCTACTCAGCTCGAATACTTTCAATTTCTTGACTAAGTTTTCTAAAATTATCTAGAATTTTATCAATTTTACTTTCTAAAATTGAACCAGAAGTAGAAAAAATATTACTTGATTCTTTTTCATTCATTTTTTATTTTTTTATTTAGAAGTATGAAAAAGAAATAAAATCAAATAAATTTGAAATGACTGAAAAATGTTTAAATAAGCTCGTAATACGTAATAGAGCAAGACGTGCCAGCTCACCCACAAATGATAAAGTGGGCGTGGCTACCTTAGTCCCTGAGTCATCCCACTTCCTCAATCAAATTCAAGGAAGTGAACTAATAACTTTTAAAGTAAATAATGAGTCACAGAATAAACCCTGGTAAATAAAACTCAGGCAATTTTCAAAGCGTTTTTCACGGTTTACAAAACAGTTTCTCGCACAAATAATAGCCAAATATCACCACAAAATAAAGCGAGAAATTCTTAAATCGGATGGTACAAATTTATTTCAGAAAATTATCCAAAACCACACTAAAAACAAAAAAAAGTCAAGAACTACAATCAGACATGTTCACTCTAACAAAGCACGCACTCAACTCCTCTTCCGTGTCATCCTTGCGCAGGGACCATGCTAATCTTCTCTGTTCCAACTCGCCGAAGCGAGTACAATTTCGAAAATTTGATAAGATTAAAATTGAGTTTAAATTTTGAGTTTAACATAGTTTCCTCTTAATAAGAGTAAGATAAAGTAACATCAGATAATAATTTTATGCTTTTATAAATTTGGGTCACTTGAATCATTGATTGATTATTTTGATTAAAATTGGTATAACAATGAATCTATTTTGAGTATAATGAATAAATTTAAAATGTTAAAATAACACTTTTTAGGCATGAAAGAGCTATCAGAAAAAGATAAACAGAAATTGCTTGATTTTCACAACAAGTTTAGGGAACTTACTGCAGCTGGGAAGGCACCGGCACCGAAGGGAGAGAATGGCCAGAAAATAAAACAACCTCCGGCTGCAAACATGCTTGAACTGGTAAATCACATTTTTTAATTATCAAGCTTCTCGGATTTCATCTTGGTATAAAAACAATTTTGGATTTAATGTGCCACTAGTTTTCCAATATTCATATTATGAATCTATTAATTATTAAATTAGAATTTACGCTACAACGATAGTGCTGTAATGGTCCCTTAACTATAATATATATTCTATCTAATAACTTCAACTGTGCACTTAGTGCAGTTAGTAAAAGTGGGGCCTCACTTTTCCAAATAAGCAGTAACTTAATAAAATAATAATAATAATAATAATACTTTATTGTTCTTTGAAAGTACAAATGACAAATAAAACAAAGTATTTTACGGCTTGGATTAATCCGTCAGCCGGGGTCGATATTACTTTCATAAATTTATATAGGTACATAATAAGATAAGATAAGAAAAAATAAAATAAGCGTATAAACAGAAAGAAGAAGTAACGTAACCTGAAATAGAAAGAAAAAATAGTACAAGGAGAAATAACAAAAAATAAAACAACTTTGAGAACTCAAAAAATTATAGGTATATACCAAAGTCATACATGTTTAGAAATTAAATTCTTGTATAAGCTGATACCGATACGACCAGGCATGGCGAGCATATTTAATTAGGGAACGGCAGCCAGAAGATCCGTTCAATAAGGAAATAAGATGGGGTCTTGCAAGTACTGAATATCCCAAATATAATCTCCGGAGCCCAGCAAGGATTGAGCAGACGCCAAGAAAGTGTACTACATCCTCAATACATCTTGAATTACAGAGGGCGCACAGCTCAATCTCTTTTCGGAGCCATGGTGTTGATTCAAGTAGACTAGCTCACATCTCAGCCTAAAGATCCAACGGAGTTCAGTGAGAGATTAGCCCGAAGAATGATCTTCATTCAAATAACAAAAATTGAAAGAATGGTTCAGCTCTTTATATAGAAAGAAACGAGATGATAGAGAGACCCTACCCAGAAACTCCTGTCGATGACTGCTTTCATCGTAATTAACAGAGAGGATAATTGGTCTTTCAAAGCAGATACATTCTCCACATCGGGAATAAAGTCGCAGGAATACTTCTGGGCCAAGTCTAACCAATGCCGAAACCAGTAAATTTTGTTGTTGATAATTTCCAGAGCTAGAATTCTAGGCAAACGATACCGGGGAAGATCCAAAGTTCTTAGAACATATTTAAAATGCAGTTTTAAAGTGAATATCACTAGAAGATCTACAGCGTCTCAATATAGAGCATATAGTTAGGCGAAGATGTGGGAAGTGCAAATAATTTTTTAATGAAAAAACTCTGGTAACTCTCAACAATATCATATCTTTGGAATCCCCCACACTTGGGCCGTATAACATACTACTGAGCGACAGATGGAATTAAAAACTTGGAATTTAAATGGGAGAGGTATCGAACCTTGCGAGAGATAGCCAGACCACATGACATTGAGGATTGTCTTTGACGATGTCACTTTCTTTAATAGATGATTGTTGAGAGAGAGACGGGGCGTCAGAACTACACCCAAATATTTATAGTTGTTAACGACCTCCACAGGCTGGCCTTTATAAAACCATTTTTCTGATGCGGCCAGTCTGCCACTCTTTCTAAAAATTAAAATCTTAGATTTATTAAGATTGACCGAGAGATTCCATAGATCGCAGTAACTTGCTAAAGTATTAATATTTCTCTGTAAACTCACTGGGTTTTCGGCAAGAAGAACCACATCATCAGCATACATCAAAATTTTAATGGAAGAATTGGAAGTACGAATGCCACCTTCAAGTAGCGAAGGAAGATCGGCCAAAAAGAAGTAAAAAAGTAGTGGACTTAAAAGGCAGCCCTGCCTTACACCATTCTGTACAGAAAAGGGATCAGAAATTCCATTCTTTCCTCGAACAAAAGCAATAGCATTTGAGTATATGGATCTTAAAACCGAAATAAATTTCGAGGAAATGCCCAAATTGAATAACTTTAAAAATAATGCTCGATGGAAAACAATTTTGGATTTAATAAAATACTAGTTTTCCATTATTTATAATATTAGGATATATAAATAATTATTAAATTAGAATTTACGCTACAACGATAGTGCTGTAATGGTCCCTTAACTATAATATATATATTCTATCTAATAACTTCAACTGTGCACTTAGTGCGGTTAGTAAAAGTGGGGCCTCACTTTTCCAAATAAGCAGTAACTTAATAAAATATTAAGAAGCATATCAATGAAATTAGCAACCTTTTATCAAAACACAGAGTTTCTTTTAATGTTAATGTTATAAATTTAACAGATACAGAAATTCCAACAGTTGTAAAAAACACTCTTAGTTTAGGCCCTTAAAGAAAAACCCTGATATTCTAATCCTTTCCTCCGATAAAACCAAGCAAACTGTTGCTATGAATCAAGTCGATTATACTTTAAAATACAGAATTTTGTTATAGACATCAAAACTTATATTAAGTTAACAAAAGACCCCCCACATACAATGAAATTACAAACTAACAAACTCATTAATGACTTACATAAACATAAATACATTGACTTACACACAAAAATCAGCTTATCAATAACTCTCCCAATCCTCCAAAAATTTATGGTCCTGTCAAAACCAACAAAATAGGTAATCCTTTACGACCTATTATTTCGTTCATTAACTCCCCTACTTGTCAAATCTCCAAGTAACTACAGAATTACCCATTTTTCTAATGACAATTACAACATTAAAGATTCCTTTGTTCTCAAAGAGAAATAGAAACTTTAAAACTACATTCTCATAACCCTTGATGTCTCCTCCTTATTTACAAATGTTCCCATAAATTACACATTAGCTCTAATATAAAATAATTTCCATTTATTGGATAATAAAACAAAAATTACCATGAATAACTTCATCAAATTACTCACACACTGTACCAACTCAGGATATTTTACATCCAACTGACCCCATCCTCCAACTGACCTGATCCTCCTCTCATCTACAGCAATAGCACTTATTCTTCTGACTCAAACAAAGGCCAACTACTTTGAACAGATACATAAACAAAATGACCATTTCGGCTCTACAACTCACTCCACAAAATAGCCCTTAATGTTAGGACACTACTGACTAATTCAGTAATTGCCCTCGAGACTGCGGTCTTACAACACCCAAAAAGTTATATCAATCATCCGCTCCAGAAGAAATAAAACTTCACCCGGTTCTGACAGCATCCCTAATGTTCTTCTCAAAAATATTCCACGTAAAGGCATGCTATACCTAACTAACCTTTTCAATAAGATGTTATCCCTCATTTATTCCCCGCAAGAATAAATGAAGTTATCCTCATCCGAAAACCCGACAACCTCCCACTTCCTCATCTAGCTATCGACCGATTTCTTTACTCAGTTCTATCAGCAAAATCTTTAAGAAAATAATCCTTTGTATATTTACTGAACACCAATATACTAACTGACGAACAATTTGGCATCAGACCCGGATTTTACACAGAACATCAACTGACTAGAATTATTGACAACATTACACGCAACATTCACCTCAAAAAGCATACGACGGGCGTGATACTTCTTGATATTAAAAAAGCTTTCGACACTGTTTGGCACACTGGTCTCATTCGACTAACAGAATACAACTTTCCTTTATGCTAAATCAAACTTGCACATTCTTACCTTACTAACAGACAATCCTAGGTTCATTTTAATACTGCCTCCTCTGATCTCTATTCAGTTAAAACCGGCGTTCCCCAAGGCTCAATCCTCGGTCCTATCCTATTGATCTTTTCCTAATGGCCCACGTCAACTAGCCCTCTGTGCTGACGATGCCACTATTGACACACTTCTGGAGACTTGACACGATCACCAACAGACTTAAAACTTCAGTAAACAAAATAATAAAATACTGTACAAAATGGAAAATAAAAATTAACCAGAACAAAACCAACGCCACCCTTTTTACAAAACGAGATCCACAATCAACAAACTCACTAAATATAACAATACTATTATACCAAGGACAAACAGTGTTAAATATTTCGAAATAACTCTAAACAGCAGACTGAACTTTACCACTTACGTACAGGACAAAGTCAACTCAGCTAAGATGGCCATCAGACTTCTCTTTCCGCTACTCTCCCGTGACTCCAAAATGACTGCACGTAACAAATTTCTAATCTACAAAACCATAACAGACCGATGTTGCTATACCCTTCCTCTGCCTGAATCCTAACTTGTGCCAGTAATATAAAAAACAGACTATACAAAATAAATTCCTTTGACTCGCGACTGACTCACCGCGCTACACTAATGTTACCCACTTACACGAGACAACTTCAACAGAAACTGTACACAACTACATAAAAAACAGACTACTAAAACTACTGGCATCCTTAGACTACCTCACAAACCTTCTATGCCGCCAAATTGGAAACTACGACAGAACAATTAAATACAGACACAAAAGACTTAGAAGCACCTTAATTAACCCTTTCCCCTGAGTTGCAGGTTTTTCCTTCCTTTTTCACTGCAATACAAATCCCCAACATATGTCAATTTTATTTGTATTGAAGGGTGTAATGTTTATCACATGGAATTTCAATGACATTTGTAATGCCTGTATATATAAAAAAAAAGTAAACAAAATTGAATTGAAATTGAAATTGGATATTTCACATATAACAACCAATTTTATAAACAGATTTTCGTGTAGCAGCTTAGGACCAATTCTTGCTGATATTATCATGAATGACTTAATAAAAATATCCATTCCCAAACTTCCTTTTAAATTGCCCTTCTTTTACAAATATGTACATGATTGCCTAACAGCAATACCATTTGACCAAGTACGCATAATCCTTGACATATTTAATTCATTCAATCCTCGTCTACAATTTTCTTGTAACTAACTGGCACTCATAAAACATACGGTCCGATCGTTTCCTTCATTTCAAATCCCAACACCCACATTCCCAAAAAATAAATTTTCTTAAAGCTCTCTCCAGACGCGTCTTTTCCTTTAGTCATCCCAAATTTTATCAGGACAATAAAAAAAGACTTCTATAATTTTTTCTAACAATGGCTATCCTCAACACCTCATTAATAAAACACCTAATGAAATACTATCATCTACACTCACCAACACAAGACATTACGATAACAACTTAACTCGTTCTCCTCATATTTCTGTTGACCAACCTCCTAAATACATTTCCTTTACATACATTAACAGAAAATCAGTAAAAATCTTTAAAATTTTCAGGCGCTCTGATTTATCACGCAAGTATACCAACACTATGAACAAGTTATACAGCAAACTTAAAGACCCTACTTCCAACAAATTACAATCAGACCTCGTTTACCAGGTAGACTGTACACAATGTCTAGCTGTTTATGTTGGTCATACTACACAATACTTAAAAAACAGAATGTGCCAACATGAATACGATTGCAGAAATAAAAACGACAAAGACAACATTACTGCACTGACGAAACATTTTAAGGAAACAATCATAAATTTGATTTTTCTAAAACAAAAGTACTAGCAAAAGAAACTAACAAGAAAAAAAGAAATATATAAGAAATGATGTATATCAAAAGAAATAAATTTTCTGTAATTTTCGTAATGATACCAATAATTTGTCCACGCTGTATAACGGTTTTTTCAAAACATAACCTGTTAGAATTCCCTTTCACCTACCTCACTCGTAAAAATGATCTCAAATCCTTTTCATTTCTTTGCAAATACCACCCACTTTCATTTCTGTAGATGATTTAAGACAAGAAACTTTCAATTTTCTTTTTTTATGTTTCTGCGATGTAACTAATGTGTATGTTTAATTATTCTTTCTCCACATCTTCACCACTATCTATATGTAAGTTCAATATTATTTTTATTTTTTTTTTGTGTTATTATTATTCTGCATTTTCCAATATTATTAATGCATTGTAGTTCCTCATGTATTGGTTTTTAGATTGCAGCCTTGAAAAGACTGTAAACTCTGTCGAATCGTTGGCATAATTGAATGTTTCTTTCTTGACCGAACCTCACCAAATTTCTACATATTTTTTTAGAATAGAATGCAGATCGTATCTAAATATTGTATGAATCAAATAGCGCTGAATTTCATCTGGGAGATTTCACAATTTTCCATCACAAAAAATGTGTGAAACATTCACACAAATTTCTTTTACTCTAGTTCTCAAAATTATAATTGACAAACTTTATAGTTTGTGCACCAAATTTAAATAGATTTGTCGAAAACTGAACAAACTGATCAGTAAAAGGGCACTTATGGTTAACTAATTTCCTTGAAATTCGGAATTTTGGCCATCTATTTAGAGAAACTTAACCACACCCCTCCCCTAAAAGTGCCCTAAATGAATTTTCCCAGAGAAATGTTTTAAATAAAAGTTGGAGGTCTTTGTACATTTAGTTTATATAAGAAGTTTCAAGAAAATTGTCGGAGCCATCTTTGAGAAAATTGCGAAAAATTGAAAAAATCATTTAGTACAGAGGTAAAGTAAACGCATTTCCGGTTATCCGATTTTTTCAACAACATATTCAATTCTAATTAAAATTATTTAGATGACAGAATTGTCTAATAAACTGAACTACCACTTTTGATAAAAACCTAACCCCAGCCCTCCCCCATAACTGCCCCTAAGTGAATATTTCAAATAAAAGTTGTAGCTTGTATATATATGTAATTGATATTACAAGTTTGTGGAAAATCGTCGGAGCCATTTTTGAGAAAATCGCAAAAAAGTAAAAAAAAACAACAACTAGTAAAGTGGTTCTTCCGGTTGAGGAATTTTGACAGATAACGTACAGTCAGATCCCATGGTGATACCTAAACGGAATATCAAGTTTCGAACTTTCTGTGGTGTTCGAACACACACACACACACACAGCTATTGCGTAAAAACCACCGTTTGGGAATCAGAACCTCCCATAACGTATATTTCGGTTCTGAAAATCGCTATCGAAATTTGACCCCCGATACAATACTTCCTCTTAGTAGGAGTAAGAGAAAGTAAAAATTAAAAAAAAATAAAGTGAAATAAAGTTAGAAAAATGACTGTAATTGGGTAAATAAACAAAAATATGTAAAAGAAACCAAAACACCTAATAAAATAATAATTTATTCACATTATTTACAGAAAAAAGACGAAAAAAAAAAATTTGTGTCACATTATTCATAACTAACTATGGTATTTGTAAGGTTTGGCCAAGGAACCCAAAGCAGGTTACACTCCGAATTCATTCATTTATTACTAAATTATCTTATCCTGAAGAAATACAGCACTAAAGTATAAACATATACAACTATATAAACATGAATCCACAGGACATACACTTGTAACTATATCAGGACACCCCAATTGAATAACTCTCAGCCTACTATCTACCCTGCACATAACTAACCGCTATACTATCTGCTGTATACTACCTACTATCTACCATCTAATGGACCGACTACCCTGGCATAACAACTGCGCATCTATCCTTAACTACTTTGCTGGGCTAGAACTAACCGCAGATCAGCCACAGGTGCCATGCTTTTTGAGCATATTTAATGAGTTGGCGACAGTCGGGCATTGAGGAGAGCCACAAGGTCCGCTCTAACAAACTCTTTGCCCTAAATATCGGTGACGAAACGCAGAGAATGTGGGGCACTAGCCCGAAAATGAACTGTGTCCTCTCTCCTGAGCAAGCTACACAAAGAACATAAATTGCATTCACTTTCCAAGCAATGATGAATAATTGAGGAAACTTCTCATGTTAAATAACCAACAAGCTCATTTAAATTATAATTATGAGATATTTTATTTAAAACAGAACAAGGTTGCACTGTTAAATCCACTTCTTTATAACACAAAAAACGTGATGAAGATATATCACTCACACACTCACTCCGATGAGCTGACCGGATCTTATCCAACATAAAGATGTATTGAGCAGAAGCTGCATTTATTTCACTGGTCAACCGTTTGCAGATATTCCTGTCGTTAGCATTTCCAGAAGTTCTGCCAAATACGCAGAATTAATTTGTAGCAGAAAAGGCGATTAGAATTAAGAGAATTAAGTCATGCTCAGTAGGAGCGGTGAGTGATCGGAAAGGAGGAAAAAACTGCCCGAAAATCGGGGGTTTCGGATCAGACCGCTCAGAAAAGAGAGGGAGCACCTAGGCCGAGCGCCAATTGAGATTAGCCTCAAAGTCGGCAATAACCACGAGGAGTTCTTCTTGTCACAAATGATTTGGATGAGAGGGTGTTTTGCAAATTTGAATTGTGAGGCTTAGACTGACTAGCGATTAGAATATATGTAGCCGCTCTATTCTCAGAACTGAAAAACATGAATTCATCTTAACTCGCTAATAACGTAACTAATTATTAATAATAATGTATTTATGCAAAAAAAATTACATGAAACTCGCTAGAATATTCAGAATTGAACCAAGAGAAACACATAGTATCAATAATAGTACACAAAAGAACGCAAAGTACGCAAGAATAGAACGTCGCGGCATATATTGTAACTAAGAATTTTTTTGAGAGGGGCTCTCGTGCAAATGTTAACTTAAGGATCAGCCGACACTGCATGTTGATAAGGACTTTTATCATTGCACAACCGATTTGATACTTTCTCGGAAGAAACTTACTCAAAGTCCCACATAATATGTTTAGGAACTAGATGAAACATCGTCTTGCTTTAAAAATTATGTATGCATTTTGAATTTATTAACTAATTTGTAGTAGCTATAACGAGTTAGCATCAATGTTTTCCAGAATTCTAATATTGGCCATCATTTATTCATTTATGAATCCCATACAAAGGTGTTTGACTCTATATAGAAAGCATCAAGTAAAAATACAGCAATAAACAGTGACAAAGAGGTGTTCGATAATATGTACAAAAATAGTTTAAAAAAAATTAAGCACTTATTATTTGTGTACATGTTTGTTGTTTATCAAATAGTTGTACTTGTTGGCCTCTGGGATATAATATGCAATTGTCGGTTCAACGGACAGGTGCTTTCTGGGGTAAAATAAACGCAGGCTTTCAGGCGTTTTTTATTTAACTCCGAAGTTTTAGCAAACGTTGTTTGATGTAATATTCTATCTACTCATATTTTAAAGGGAACCCTTGAAGATGATAAAGAATATTTGCCGAAACTTCGGGATTAAAAAAAAAACACTTCTGTTTTTTACCCCGTAAACCATGCCGATAGTCTTCAATTGCTTACATCACATTTGTTTTTTAGACGTGGGACGAGTACGCCGCGAAGCAAGCCTACCAATTGGCAAGTACTTGTAGGTTCAAGCACAACCAACCTACAAGTAGATGTAAGTAAAGAAAATTTTGTATTAGATTTTTATGCTGCATATTTTTCAAAATAAAACTCTTCAAAGTTCTACATAGAACTCTTCAGAGTTCCACATACAGACAAACTTTTTACTTATTTCTTTTAGTTTACTTAGCCCTAGTGCTATTAATTCATGTTTGTTGTTCATTGCTGCATTTGGAAGTAATTTGTTCAAGTTTAGCAACACATTGTTAACAAACATTCGAGTAGATTGTTCCAATTGCAGTAATAAATACTTGAACAACATAATTAGGAAAGAATTGAGGGATTACTCCCAAGATGATGTTTTGGATTTATGTTATGGATATTAAACCTAAGTTGTTATATGCGGCTATAATGTGGTGGCGTCGCGTTGCGATAAGATCCACTAGACTGCTGCTTAAAGATGGATGTGAATCCTGGGTACCGGAGATCCCACTGCTCTTTTTGGAAGTAAACAAACCTAGCAAATAAAGCCTGCTATAGAATTAAATAGCCAGTTTTTCACAGGGAAAGAAATTCGATGACTTATCGCGAAAAGTTCGTTTTAAAGTTCCTTTTTAAGGTTTTCCTTCTGATAGAATGTTAAGAACTTTTGCTTTTTGATCGTTCTTATAGAATCAGGTTAATTTCTGAGGAAGATTAGTTAATATTCGGTCCGTCTGGTGTGATATTTGATAATTACACGGATAGTTTGTTATATATTCGATATATTGTTGCAATTGTAGTGATAGCAACATTTTAACCAGTTTATTACACACTACATAATACAAAAAAAGAAAAACATAACATATATAGAAATAAATTAATATAATACATTAGAAAGTCATAAATCATAAGTTCTTCATAACCTTGTAGAAGGCACCCTCCTTTGAATGTAAAAAATATATTTAGTTAAATTATAAAAGTACGATCAAGTTATTATATAATCATTTGGTAATTATATTAATGAATGTTAAGAGTTTTATAAAAAATATATTTAGTTTCTTCTTTTTCAAAAAGAGCTTTTTATTAACCGCAACAACCTAATACATTTTCCTTATCAAAACTATACCTGTGTTTATGTGTTTTCTAACCTGGACGTGAACTCATCAACTACTACAGCTCGGCTGACATAATACATTATCATTACATCCTGAACTATCTTTTCATGTTCTCTGGCAAGTCACTCCTTCATAAGGGATTCGCATTAACTGATGCCCCTAAGGTCAGCTATCACAGACGTTACTTTCCAGGACCCGTTTGACCACATAAGGACCGCGGTACTTTGGCCAGTGTTTCTTGTTTATCCCCGCAGATACGTCAATGTTCCTAATCATCGCAAACTCACCGACCGCATCCTGCGTCGATATTTTGTGGAGCTTGTCGTAATTTATCTTATTATAATAGCTGTTCACCAGTCTGTAAAACAGCATTTTCCCGTTCTTTTTCTAAATCACGCTGAACCAGTTCAGCAGCTGCTTCTCCTCAAGAAACAGAACTTCTTTAATCTGGCCAAGTTGGTTAATATCGAAGTACGAGACGCATTACACACACACACACACACTAAAGTAATACCTATTATTTCAGGCGAGCTTAACGCCAACTACCAAATTAGGGGACTTGGACAGGGCGAAAGCACATACTTTACAATTAACATTTTTGAAACTGATATAAATTTAGGAGTTATATGGGAGACTCGAATTGGGGACCTCCACTTACAAGTCCATGCTCATAACCACTACACCAAATCCGCGCCTTACATAACATATTCGTAAATGCCGAACTTCCGGTGAACCAGTTTTTCAAATTTGACATTCCAACAATGCTTTTAATGTTCCTAAATGTTAAAAGTTCGTAGATGCTCACATTGTATTGAAATGGCACTTTAGAGGGAATAATAGCTCTCTCCCTGAACACTAGAATCGAAGTAAGAGCTTCTGCTTTTCAACAGGAAACAGCATGAATGTTATTCAAAAGATTTTTACTATTTAAGTTGCTATTGTATTAATTATTAAAATTATTTTTTTCAATATCTACAGATGGCAACACGTTGGGACAAAACCTTGGTATAATAATGTCAAGCTTAAAGACAAATGTAGACAAGACATTCAACAAATGGGCCCGCAGTTTGGTGAAAGGCTGGTTCGACGAAGCAAAGCTATACGAATATGGCAGCGGCTTCACCATGAGGACTGGACACTACACTCAGGTCAGTAGGCTGATTTCTGTCTGAGCCATATAATTATTGAATGCGGCTCCATTTTCTCAAACACTTGTTCTATCATGTCCCCATATAGTTCTATCTTATTCTGTCGCATTACTGGTTGGTATCTTATATCCCACTGCCTGATCGTGACCCAATTTTTTTCGTCACGGCCTTAAGAGATCCCTCATAAAGAAATTACTGTAAAAATATATTAATGAATATTTAATCCAGCTTGTCGTTTATTACAAATAACAAATCGTACAATTAGACGTAAAATTACAACAAACAACACTTTTACTGAAGAAGAATACATTAACATATTAAAGTTACAGAAAAGTTAGGCACATCACATGAATTGAAGTATATTAATTTTCCAGAGCAATCCAGGTTAAAATGAGCCCATCACCAAATTCCCCTTAATAAATAATAATAAAATAATTATAATAATAATCTATAATATAAATGTTTAGATTACTTTAATCAAAGAATTAGAATATCGCTTAAGAACAGGTCAGCCGTGTGTTTAGGAAAATGTACAAGTCTACACTTGCTGCTGCTTTAGGAGCATCATCCATTGTATCTTCAATGGTGCGATTCATTGGTTTTGAGATTTCTGAAGTGTGATGTTTAGTAGGCAGACAATAGTTATAGCGGAACGCCGCCTACAGACTTGCTACTGGTAAACTGAAACCTCACCCTGTTCCATTAACAGTTAATAAGTGGGATGGTTTGGAGAAACTGCTGTATCTTTACTTCTTTCCTTTCTTTTGCACCTCAGAATTGTACAGACGGTGACACGAATTATACCGAATTCGTAGAGATGCAGTAACCGAAGAGATATACACATCAAAATATATAACTTTTGACGAAAACGAATTCTGAAAGCCCTAATTAATATAAATCCAAAGTTGACACCACAAGAGAACGGTATTACTGGTAACATACTTAGAATTGTACAAAAACTATTTTCAAAGTTCTTTGTCTCAATATATAATGAATATATCTTGAGAGGTATTTTTCCAAATATCTGGAAGCAATCTAAAATTATCATAATCTTGAAAACCGGGAAAAGCAACTAAAGATATTTCGTCCAAAAAGTTGGTTAACTGTAGCAGGGAAATTGTTAGAGAAGTTACTCCCCGTCATCGCAAATCTAATAATATTCTTTTTGCATAAGAATCTTTTTGGATTTGTGCACAAACTGAAACTGTTATGCTTTGGTTCATGTGAAAATTTTTATAAAACCTGAATTGAATATGAAAATAGAGATGTTTTACAAATTTCTTTGGATGTCCGAGGTTTCCGCCTGAGTGGCCTGAGATTCTAATGCAACTGCGAAGATCTGACTGTCTCAAGAGCTTATTTGAGTAAAAGCTACTTCAATAACCGTACTGCTTCTATATCTCATAAATCATATTCTGCTCAATGGAAAGTTACAAAGGGATGCCCTCAAGGATCGGCGTGTGGTACCTTTTGGATATCATATACGATGGTATTCTAAAACAACCATATCCTTTAAATTGAAGCGATAGCTTACGCTGACGATCTACTGATTCTAATTGCAGGTAATGATACAAACGAGATTGAACGTAAGGCTGTTATGCACCTAGTTAATATCAGAATGATTGCCAAACTAAAGTAACTTATAACCATACTGATTGTAAAACTTTATAATCCCTCTTAAGATTATTAGATTGTATTGGGGTTTTGGCTGTGATAGTCTCAAAGTAATACACGATGTTATTGTGTTACTAATGATAACTTATGGAGCCTGGGTGACTGCTTTGGGCTACAAGAAAATTTAAAGAAATGCTCTTCAATGTGCACAAGGTTTTGATCATCAGAGTGATTAGAGGATTCCACACAATATCCTAAGATGCTGCTTGCGTCATTGCCAACATTTTGCTAATAGATATTATAATTCAAGAGGTAGCTAATATTTATAATTGCCCTCACAGGGATCATTAATAAGCTAATTACATTGACTTACCAACATCTTTCAACAGGTGGTTACATTCATGTTATGTTCCGCCATTGTTAGAAGTTGCAGAGAAAATAAATACAATTTAATATTGTCTACATAGAAAAAGTAGAAAATAGCCTACAAAGATGGAAGAAGGATGATGTGTTTAGGTGCAGAAGTAGAGGTATATTGTGAGGATCAGCTTTTGTGCATAAAACACTACCGTCTTCCCGAGTATCGTTCCAATAATGAGACTGAAGCCAAAGTGGATTATAGGCAGAATTTAATTTCAAAATCATTTAATTAGCCAAGATCTATGTCAGGGGGGGGATATGCAACAGTCAGACAGTTCACGGTTCACACATTCATAAAGGAATAGAAATTTCTTAATATTTTCAAATCCGGATAAACTGAACCTTTATTTAAAAAAAACAACTAAATATTTATAACTTTATTGAAAAATGTTTTGTGGTATAAATTGAAACATCTAAAGTCGAGATCGATATTCAGTTGCATGAACATTAATCACAGTCGCATCTAATTAATTCAGAATAAAATCTTATTTTACTGAAAAAAAAATTGCTAAAATCTAATAATTGAAGATTTTAACTTTTGCAAAAACATCAACTTCTGAAGTGTTGACTGAGTACAATAAATGACAGCAAATCTAGTGGACAGATTTTAATTCACAAATATTAGAAATCTTCTCTCGTAATTGTCTGTGACTTCTACTTCTACTTCCACTTTGATGTTTAGCTTCTGAACTGTGCGGCCGTGTGCAAAGTTCAGTACCAACTGCTCTACTCAGCTAATTAGTTTGTACATTTACAAATCATATTTGTGAATTTTTCTTTTTTATTCTATTTTCTTTTTACTTTTCTTTATTTTTTTCATAGTATTTTTTATAGAAGTAAGTTTTTTATTTAATTTTGGAAGTTTCTTTTATTTTTATTTTTTATTTTACCAAAAAAAGTAAGTTTTATTTCAATTGTTCTTTCTTGGTTCGTTTTTTTTCTCTTTCTTTTTCACCTTTTTTTGTAAATAGCGAAGATTTTTTTGTTTATTTTAAAAGAGAAAAAGATAGTAAATAATGAGCAACAGTGAAGGGCAGGCGGATATACGCCTGATATTGAAATGGAAGCTGAAAATAAAAAAGACAATTCAGAAAATAAAAATTGAAAACAAATTAAAAAAATATATTGTTTTATAGATATCCATTTATGCCATCCAGAAATCGCTAAAAACATAATAATAATAAAAAGATTGAGAGGAATAGATTGAGAATAGAATTTGATAATGCTATATCTGCGAACAAAATACTGAATGCTACTGCCTTAATAGAAAAGAGTTCAAGTTGTATATTCCCAGGTATTTGCTCTAACGAAGAAGTATAATTCTTGGAGTGGACACTGAAATATCTGTTGAGGAAATTAAGGAGGTCATTAGGGGATCAAATGGGGTTAGTTTGGAGATAATAGAACTTAGGAGAATGAATAAGAAAATCCAGGATAGAGAAACCAGTGAGACCAAATTAATTCCAACAAAATCAACCGTATTGATGACTGTTAGGGAACAATCTGTGCCACAACAAGTTTAAATTCACTATCTGGGATGTGAAGTTCACATTTACATATAGAATGTGATTCAGTATATAAGAGTGACTCAGATATGGACACTTCCAGAGCCAATGCAAAGGGGCGGAAAGGTGTGAAAACTGCGGACACCCACACTCTGGAAAAGAGTGTGTCAATATAGATAAAAAGTGTATAAATTGTGGAGCAGGGAGCCATGTGGCTTCTAACCAAGCTGTGTGTCCCTCGTTCAAAAAAGAAAAGACAATAAAACAAATAATGGCAAATTATATTTCCTTCGGACGCCAAGAGTTTTCTTAATGGCTACTCTTTAGCGGCTATCGCTGAAAAAAACGTTCCTGGGCCTTGAATGAGTTTCCACTTTAAGAATATGAAAGTACTAATGAAAGGAGCGGTAGACAATTTGCATCCTCCACTACTTTTACCAGGCCGATAAAAAGAAATAGGCGATTATCTCCCCTATCACCTTCACATTTGTTGGCTAAAGAAATTAATGGTTTTTTGTTTTTGTTATTATTATTCCGCATTTTGCAATATTATTGTTATGGGTTCAGATGTCTTGGTGAGCTGTTGTGATGCGATGAATAGTTGGGAGTTAGTTAGAGATTTTAGAGAGTTGTTATTCGGAATATGAATTACGAATTTACGAAAATAGATATATGTATATTTTAACAATAATTAAACGTTTGAAAAGAAAAACTACAATTGATTTAAAATGATTTAAATTGTAACTAGAATGCACCAACTATAATGATTGATAAATAATATATGTTTAAATACTTATATAGGGACGCGCTCCGATGTATGAATTATGAAACTGGTAGAATCTTGATGTTACGCTGATGAAATACTGAAGAATAGTCCTCCCACTTCCTGTAGAGATGCCTTATATTGCCATCCCCACACATTGACAAGTCTTGTAATTACGGGTCACACTCAAACATCTCTTGCCGTGTGTTGACCCTTGGTCTTGAACAGGTGTTGGCGGTTATCAAAGGACTGTAGCCAGGTGGTCGGTCTTGAGTGTTTGTTTATTGCCGTGTGTTGACCCTAGGTCTTGAATACGTCGGTGAACAGGTGTGGCGACAGGTGATGGTAGTTATCAAAGGACTGTAGCCAGGTAATCGGTCTTTTGAGTGATTTGTTGACCTTTTTGAAAGCGGTGTGTCTTTGGCGGGCGGTCCTTTGACATCCTTTGGCAGTCGTGGTGCACTGACCGCGACTGGTGGCACCATTAGTTATAATTTTTATAATTAAAAATTATGTATTTCTGTTATCACTCCTTCTTGTTATCACATTACATTATTAATGCATTGTGTGAATGTCTTTTTTTGACTGATCCTCACCAAATTTCTTCATAACGAAATTAATAAAGATTTATATCAGGCACCTGCCCCCAAAAATGACTGGTGGTTTAATTTCTACTCCTTACCGTCCTCCCCTCATAAATAAACTAGAGCCCAGCATCTCAAACACCAATTATTTCAATAAAAATAACAGTAGTGACATAATCTATTAGGCAGTATATTCAATTATAAAAAATCCTAACACAAATGAGATGAAGGAAATGAAGGACGATAATTTAAAAATTATTATTAAAGAGAGAATAAAACATTTAAAGGAAGATTAATAAATGTTTCGTAATTAATATTTCTTTTTTTTTTTTAGTAATGATTAACTATTACAATACTGAAATTTATGGATAATATTACAAAAATTTTACATTTTATTATACAAACATATTTCGTATTATTTATTTCATTAAAAAAATGCATTATATTCCTTTATTATGTTAAATATTACTATATTATGCTTTCTTTTATATATTTTAATACGTTAATATTAATATTTCGTGGCCGTTTAAATTTTAAATAACTATCTTACACATAAATGACGACACAATAATTAAGAATATTGCAGTGGAATGCTAGATCTGCCATAGCGAATAAAGGTAGACTAGGACAGTGTTTATATAGAGAGAAAATTAATGTCGCTTTAATATCGGGAAAAGTGATTTAAACCACATTCGAATATAAAATTCAGGAACTACAATATGTTGCACCAGCCGAGTGATGATGGCAAAGCTGGTGTTGCAATATTGGTACAAAGTTCGATTCTATTCACTGTGATAAATGATGCATTTGTTATTGGTGGTCTGATGGCAGTTGCTGTTTCTATACCATTAAATAAAAATAAGCTCAACCGTTTGTCATACAACCGTTTCTTTATATAACACGCCAAATAATAATGTAACTGTTTCACAATGGGATACATTTATTAAAAAATTCCCGAAACCTCTAATTATTGGAGGCGATTTCAATGTTCATCATCGAAATTTTGGATCAAGTGTCAATGATAATAATGGGAAAACTAATGGAAGCAGTCTTTAAGTATATAAATCACATTAATCATTCGGCTATAGATTTAACTTTTTGCTCTCCGAATATAGGTTCACACTTTAAATGGCAGATTTCAAATGACCCAATGGGATCTAGCCATTTGCCAATTTTAATTACTAACGATACCAAACCTTTACCAGATATAATGGTTAAGGTTCATAGAAAATGGCGTGTTAATAGAGCAGAGTGGAATAGCTATCAATTAAATTTTTTGTCCTTATTAAATAGTTACTCTGTAGAATCGATTAAATATAACGCTCTTATTAAGATTATAAATAAATCAGCAGAAATGTCCCTTCCTCAATATAAAAATAAACAAGGCTGTTCTTCAATTATCAACTCCGATATACAGCTGGCACTTACAGATAATAAAACAG
This sequence comes from Triatoma infestans, assembly GCA_011037195.1. Classification (NCBI taxonomy): domain Eukaryota; kingdom Metazoa; phylum Arthropoda; class Insecta; order Hemiptera; family Reduviidae; genus Triatoma; species Triatoma infestans. The sequence continues at coordinate 24,547 of JAAEAF010009248.1, forward strand.
TTCTCGTTTTGTTTCTAGATATCGCGGGGGCATTTGACAACTTACGCTTGCCAATACTTGGCACTAAATTGGTAGATGAAGGCTTGCTCACTTTGTTCGTTCGTAACATAATAAATCTGTTGTCAGAAAGGAAATTATATATACGCTTAAATAACAAATTATTAGAACCACGATGGACTTGGTTAGGTCTTCCTCAGGGTGGTTTCTTAAGTCCGTTATTATACGCCCTTTACGCTCTTTAGAGAGCGACTCTTTGAGGGACGAAAACATAAGAGTGTTACAGTATGCAGATGACGTCCGTCTCTATTTTGTAGGGTCTTCCACTACGGAATGTATAGAAAAATGAAATAGGGCTAACAGTTTTTAAGTGACTGGACTCTGAAACATAGAGTTACAATATCGGAGCCTAAGTCTATGTTATATACGTTTTCTAGGATACGAAGGTTGCCACTGGGAGATAATGTTATATAGGTGGCTATTTTTTTAAAGTTGTGAAAAAAGTACCTGGAACTTACTTTAGACAAGACATTGACTTGGAAGTCTCATATCCAGGCAGTACTGAGAAAAGCAGGTTTTAACTTGAATTTATTAAGAGCTATTTCACATCATAAATAGGGAGCAGATCCTAATACTTCTTTGCTCTTTTATAGAGCAACAATATGGAGCATCTTTTTCTTCGGTTGCTTCCTATATGGACAGGCGAGGAATTCTTTGTTACCCCATTGCAGATGTTTCAAAATAGGTGTCTTAGGCTCAGTTTGGTCTTTTGGGGGAGTATACCGCTCCATTCAGAATGTGGGGAGTTGTTTTTCGAACAAGGAACGCAATTATTATGTAACAGCGTTCTCCTAAAAATAATGTCTTCCAATAATTAATATGAAAAAAGCTTTGCCAGTTGAATTCAAAAGAACTTACTCACAGCTATTGGAAACATAAAAATTCTACTCTCTTGGCGTGTGGTTTCAGAAATGTTGCTTCTTTAAAGTCAGTTTTTTTTTTTTGAGGGTTCTGTACGGCGACCATGATTTTGATCTATTGTATCCCCTCTGGTGCCGAGGATGAGCTGGCTCATCTACAGCACCCTCCCCAGTTGATCTCCCTAAGGAATCCCAAAATCTAGGATGGGTATTTCCCTAAGGAAGGTTCTAGGATTTCCTAGGAGGGGAAGGATTTTTTTTAAGGGAGGGGAAGGATTTCCTCCTCCCCTAACTGGTCACGGCCCAGACTACTAAATCTTCTTAGAATGACGGCATCACAGACTGTGAGAAGATGTATCGGAGTTTCCTCCATCTCTGCACAGAATCTGCATGTGCCATGATCTTCTAGGCCAAGCTTCCTCAGGTGTCCCCTTAGTCTGCAATGCCCCGTAAGGAATCCCGCAAGAATACCGATCCTGTTCTTACTCAGACTGATGCAGGCTTTCGACCTTTCCTGGTTATAAACACCCAGACAGACTTTGGCCTGCCTCACTCCGGGGATGATATTCCAGAGACGAGCTCTTTTCGCAACCTCCTCTTTCTTGATTTCTTCTAAGAGCCGACATGTCCCGGCACCCAATATAGGGTAACTTTATTTCTTCTGCCTAGGTCATTGAGCTTACCTAGCCATTCCCATACCATTTTAGAACTGATAACGTAAGAACTCAGTGCTTTAATGGCCGCCTGACTATCGGATAGGATAACTATCTCCTGATCTTCCGATATCTTCTGTCAAAGTTCAACTGAACGCACCTTCCAATAGCGTGAATTTCCGCCTGGAAGATGCTAGGAAACCTACCCACGAGTGCCGAGTGTTGGTTCTAGGCCCAAACACTCCTGCCCCGGGTCCTTCGAGGGTCTTAGACCCATCTATATACCACTTAGTGGCATGCTTGCTAATACTAGGTAGGGCGGATCCTTCGCTCCACTCCCTTTTCGTACTTAGCTTCGTAGAAAAATTACTAACGAAACTATATTTCTTAGACATACTATCTCTAGGAAGCTTCCAGGGGAGGGAGCCTCCAGAAGGAAACGTCCGCTCCCTAGAGCTTAGCCCATATCCCCCACGCCCTCGCATGTGATTCTGAGGGGGGCTCCCTTCGCCACCCTTTCCACTACTAGGTGGAGCGGTGTGAGATTGAGAGTGACCTCAATCCCTGCCGTGGGACATGTCCTCATTCCCGTCGGGTTTAGGCACGCAAGTCGCTGTACTTTGTCAAGAATCTTCTTGACCTTCTCGAGTTTTGTTCTGCTATATCACGCTACTGCGCGGTAGGTGATAATAGGTCTCACCATCATGGTGTACATCCAGATAAGAATGCGAGGAGTACATCGCCAGGACTTGCCCGCCACCTCCTACACACCATGAGAGCGCGAGTGGCCTTACTGGCAGTTAATTCAACATGCCTATTCCATTGGAGCTTAGTATCAACAGTTACTCTAAGATATTTAACTTCCTTCTTCAACTCTAAGTCGACTCCAGCTAACAGGATGCTTTTCAGATGTGGAAGAGTCCTTCGCCTTGTAAAAGGACTACCGTGGTTTTTGTTGGGTTAATTCCCACCCTTAAAGAAAGGCACCATCTAATGGTGATATCTAAATCCCTTTGTAATATTTGGCATTGGGTTTTTTCGAACTTGCCTCTAGCAATTATGACAATATCGTTGGCATAACCCTGACAGGAGATGTCGAGATCCGTCAATTTGCAGAGGAGTTCTTCTACTATTAGGCTCCACGTGAGGGGTGACTAAACCCCCCCTTTGGGGACAGCCTCTAGTCGTACTGACTCTTATGGTTCGTTGTCCCACCATTGTCTCCTCTGTTCGTGTGGACAACATCTCATTCATCCACCTCACCATGGTGCCGTCCACTCCCCGTTTAATTAGGGGCCTACTGACAGCATCATGAGAGTTGTTGTCAAAGGCGCCCTCTATGTCAAGAAAGGCGCAAATGGCCATTTCCTTAACATCTAGAGATTCCTGGATTGCACTCATCAGTTCATACAGAGCGGTATCCGTTGATCTTCCCGCTCAGTATGCATGCTGTCGCGGGTGTAAAGGCACCCTCTCCAGGATCTCTGTTCTTATATAATTATCCAAGTCCTTTTCCATTGCCTTATGAAGAAAAGACGTAAGGCAAGTAGACCTGAAGGATTTAGGTAAGGTGGAGTCCCAATTCCTGGTTTTCGGGATGAACACCACCCTCGCCCTCCTCCATGGCCTCGGTATATACCCGATGCCAGACTACTTCGACTTACCCGAACCAGGTGTGGGAAGATCTCCGCTATGCCCCTCTGCAGAAGGGCAGGAAAGACCCCATCCACTTCTGGTGACTTGTAGGGCAGAAAGGAGCTGATTGCCCATTCCAGCCTTGAAGATGTGCAGATGGTTCTAGCAATCTCCCAGTCTACCCTGCCAGGCTTGCCGGGTTTCATTACTTCCATTACATCTTCTCACGGTAAACTCCCCGGGAAGTGGGTATCTAACAGGAGATGAGCCCTCTGCTCTTCATCCTGGTATTACTACCATCAGGTTTCCTGAGGGACATATGAGCTCCCATGCCGTGCTTGGCCATTGCTTTATGCAATCTGGCCGCCGCAGGCGGGGAGCCAATGTCCCCACAGAATTTCTTGAAGCTACTCCTCTTTGCTTTCCTTATTTCTTTGTTGTAGGAAGTCAGCCCCAAGGTGTAGCTTTGCCAGTCTCCCGTGCGCTTATCCCTATTATAGAGCTTCCGCACCTGAGACCTCAGCCTTGCCAGCTCTTTGCTCCACCAAGGGGCATCCCTACTACAATGTAATCTGCTAGTGGGGCAGCTATCCTCAAAGGCGCCTATGATTGCCCCATTAACCTCTTCCAAATAATACTCCAGCTCCAGCCGACACTGTGGCGCCTTCACAGCGCCAATACGGCTGAGAGCACAACCTAAATTGGTTTTAAATTCGTCCCAGTTTGTTCGTCTGGGATTCCCCCAATCAGTCTCCCCGTCACTGAGCCCCTAAAGATCATACATAATGATCCTATGGTCTGAAAAGGAAGGGCTCGTTCCAGACCTTCCAGTTCCGAACGAATTGCCCGATACTCTGCTACCTATCGTGAGATCAAGAACTTCCCTTCTAACTCTAGTCACAATCGTGGGTGATGTCGTGGGCTACTGCCCTCTCTAGCGCCCTTGCTTTTTTGCCTCCGCCCTCGCCTCCGGAGGGCTCATGCCCTCAGAGCGCGCGGAGATACGGCCTAACGCCCGCCCCGCTAAGGCCTCTTCTCAAGGGATCATCTATCGCTCCCGGTTGTCCCCAGCAGCGTCCTCTTCTTTCCCCTGAGGCGCTTTTTCCCTCCTGGTGTCTCCGCCATCCTACCTGCACCAGGAGGATGAGTGGGAGCCTTCTCACTCCCTTCCTCGTTCTTCTTGCCCGATGGGCACAGCTCGTTCTGGTGGTACTAGGCCCAGCAATTCCTTCATTCCCCCTGGGAGCTTGCTTCTGAGAGGTCTGGTGCTCAGCATGCACATCAGCGGAAGCTGCCCTTCTTCGTTTGTGCATGCCAACTTGATGAGCAATGCTCATCCTGCTTGTACTGGGTGTTACCTGCATATCCATCTCATTAGGAGGCTAGCTCCCTTGTGTTTTGGACTACAGCATGTAGTACGGCGGTGCCTGCCCGCCTGTTTCTCCTTTTCTTCTTTTTTAATTTTGTTTATTATTCCATGGCTGATCCCACGAGTAGCTAGGAAATTCTTGCGTCGACTGTGCCAGAGCCCCGCATGACATAGTAGGGCCATTTATTACTCCCTGATTTGGCCCGGTTTCAGGGAGACACCGTTATATACAGCCTGCATTACCCCCCCCCGGCTGCAAACTCTATGGGCACGGTACGCATAACACCCTGTTTTGGGGGGAGGTGCACTCCGAGGCTGCCCCCAGGGACACCGCCTCGGATGACCGACGGGCTACCTATTCCGCCGGGGACTTTCATCAACGTCCGCCGAGTTTTGTAACAAACAGGGTTAACTCGAGAAGGTTGCAGTAATACTAAATGCTGCGCTCGAACGGTCCCCATGAATAGGAGGTGAAGTCTGCTATTCATCCTGGGGCTTCCCGCTAAACTGGAGAAACCCCTTGACCTCTTTAAAGTCAGTTATTTTTTCTTCTGATAAACTTGTTGGTTTTTGTATGATAGACACTGCTACCAAGCAATACCTCCTGTAAAATCTTGAGAGGATTATTCGTAGTTCCCAGGGCAAATAAGATATCTTATTTTCTTGAATGATTTACAGAAATAGTTCCGGGATCGCTTTTATTTTGTCCAGCTCTAAAATGAATGCAAAGATCGGAGGTGCATATCATGATCCTCTTACCAATGCCAGTTTTAAGTTTAAACTAACGAAATACGCAACTGTGTATACTGCAGACATAGGGGCTTTAAATGAAGCTTTGATCTATTGTCTATTACTACCCTTCAAGGATTTATCTATTATTAGTGGCAGTAGAAGCGCATTGCAAAAAGTAGAAAATTGGAGCCACATTTGAGCCCTGAAACATTTAGTCACAAACATAGATAAAACTCTTTATCAATTGCACGCCCAAAACAAAGTTGCATATATGGGTAAAGGGTCACTGTAGTATTCGCAGCATGAATCGGTGGCTCTATTGACGAAAACAGCTGCCACAGATGGGGTGATACTAGACATAAAATTACTGCATACTGACTTGAGAAGCTGGGTTGGAGGCAACCTTGAGAGGGGAGGCAGTACCAATATAAAGAGTCTATTAAAGTTCTCTTTTATAAATAACTGTTTCCAAGAGCAGCGCATAACTTATGGATAAGGGAAAATGTACACCAAAAATGTTAGCGATGCACATTATTAGGCTGCGCTCTAATTATGGGATAAGGAAGAATTTCTACACAAAATCGGCAAAACTTCCTCGCCTTTATGTAGCAACTGCGGTGAGACTGAAAGTTTGGAACATATTATAATGCAGTGCAACAAATACCAATCAGAAAGGCGCGAGATGTTTAATCACTTGGGAAAGATTACCCGCTTTCCTCTTACGTTTAAAGCATTGCTTTCCTGTGATATTTATGAGATGTATGAAATTCTTGAAGAATACATGCATTTAATTTATTGTGGATATCCATGTAGCATGTTTTGCATCTAGCTCTTGCTTAGTTTTAGGATTTAGATTAAGGATTACGGGTGCGGGTAATATTGAGTACTCCCCCAGGTGTGTAGAATGTGAAACAAAAAAATATATATGTATGTATGTGTGTGTGTGTGTGTGTGTGTGTGTGTGTGTATGAGTGAGTGTATGGGGCATGTATTAAGTAGTATTAAGTTAAGAATATGTCTGTATGTAGTGTATATAGAATTTATTTTAATATTTTTGTGGTTGCATGTTTTTATTAGAATGAAAGTATTATACCATTATTGTGGATTATTTTTTGTTTTAGATTAAATTTCTAGAGGAATGATGATTGGTGGGAATGAGTGTGGAGGGGCCAATACCGCCAGGGGCGGCAACTTTTGGTCGTGTAGGAAGTCTTCCTGCACTATTTTAATTTAGGAAGCCACTTTCTCATGGAGGGGCGATCTAAGCCGGGATTGGCTACCCCGGCACCTGTGTGATTGTGAGTATGAAGAATGTGTAAATATTTTTAATTTAGATTAATTATTGAGGGGGGAATTGGTATGTATGTAAGAATAGGTATGTTTGTATTTATTGTGTATGGTGAAATATGTATGCATGTGTCTATTAACTGATAAGAACGTGTTACATGAAGTTGTAAATGTGCATATGCTGGATATCGCCAATTGTGAAGGAGTAATATGCACCATTGTGGCTTGCAAAAAAAAAATATCGTATGCTTACATGGTGGTGAGAGAAATTAGGTATTGAAGTTTGATGATCTAAGTAAGTGCTAAAAATTTCTTATTGCAACTACCAGTACTTAAATTTCTGATAAACTGGTCATTTCTACTATTTGGGGGCTCACCAGCTCCCTTTGGTACGCCCATGAATGACAGTACTGTATATGCAATGATAACAAATGTTTTTCTTTTTCAATGACCATTATTTTTCTAAAGGTATTTTTTTTAAATTTTATGTTTTCCTTATGTTTGATTTATGTGTTTATTCTTTGAAGGAAATAATTTCACTTTCGTTTACTTTCTTGTTTGGTTTAATGAGAGTGTGTAGTGGAAGGACAAAATTGAAAATAATAGTTTAAAGTTTCTGAATATTTTATAGTATCCAAAATTGTATTTTTGTTAATATTTTATAATTATTTTAGTGCTGTGAATTTACCTTCAAAAAGTGTGTATTTTAGAACCAGGTATAAAGTCCTGTTACTCGTACGGTTCAGGAACAATTATGGCATTGTACTGTACTACCCCTTCTTCTCACAGGGGAGGAATTGAAACAAAGAGAAGAGATATTTTAAGGGAGTCTAAGCTCAACCTTCAAAGAGGACACTTCAGGAATTGCTCTCTTAGTATCAGTGCCAGTTTCACGATAAATTAAATAAGTTTATAATACCAAATAAGTTGTTATTATTATTTTAACAGAATATATTTATGTTAACAGTGGTGATATCTTAAATATTCCTATTACTTCTATCTCAAACATAATTACAAGCCCTTTTCGCTAAAACGCTACGCCACAAGCTACCTATACACACATCCACACCATTACATTACATTGGTGCCAGCTGTTTGGGATATTTTCAACGAGAATCCACAAATTTACAAGTACGTAAAAATTTTAATTTCATAATTAAACAAATTATCCATCAGATAATTTGATTGTTTTTTTAAATTACTTTCTCAGCGGAAATATCTTCAATATTTCCCATTATTGAATTTTCTAGTGAATTTCATTTTTAAATTTTTGTAATTGTGCCACTTGTACCTCAATCCCTTTCGAATTTTGAATTTATGAGTGTACTTAATAGATCCCAAATTATAAAGATATTAAGCGATAATAACCTTTCTGTTGGAGGCAATTTACTCCAATTACGTAGACGTCTTGAAAAATATAATCTTTCCCCAAGCAATTCGTTCACTGACAAAATGTATAAGATTAATGGACAAGACATGGGCATCGACGCTGCTGTAGAATATTTACTTGCGCAGCAGCAATTAGCAAATCCTCCAATTAATAATCAACCTAGTCCCTTAAGGAATTTGCAATTAATCAATAGCTTACCTACCTTCGATGGCGAAAATTCAGCCAAAGTTTCAGATTTCCTTGACCAAATTAGCCATTGTGCTAGTCTTTCTGGCTGGGACGACGCTGCTAAATTAGAAATATTAGCACTTAGCTCTCAGGTTCTGCAAAAATATTTTATGACACCCAGAAAGCGGAATTACAACGCCAGGGTACAACTATAACGTATCCTCTAATTTCAGAGCGACTTCTAGCCCGATTTCGTAAGGAAAAAACACCCTTAGTCCTCTTACAACAGATGACTAATATTCAGTCCTTGCCCACTGAGTCTCCTGAAACATTCGCGGATAGGATTAGACATATCCAATCCGCCATTCATTTAAAAGCTCAAGCTAACCCACTCGAGGCCTTACAAGCAATTCTAGATAAACTGGCCACTGACGCATTCTTGAAGTCACTTCCTCAACCGCTTCGTAATGAGGTGCGAACGAAGCTTCCTCAAAAATTAGATGAAGCACTTTCCTATGCCAATGCCCTAAAAGAAGTTCAGGCTTCTGAAACAAACCCCACAGTTTTCGCTGTAACTTCGAAAAATTCTAATCGTACACCTCCATCTCCTTGTCGTTACTGTGGACAAATGCATTTCCACAGAGAATGCCCGCATCGTAATAAAAGTCAAAAGCAACAATTAAAACCAACTACCACTTGTAGAGTATTTAATGTAATAAGGAACAGACCTTGCCGCCATTGTTCCGGTCCACATTTTGACGTGGACTGCACCAATAAATTCAGACCAAAACCTCGTACTAACTTTGGCAAAATGCCTAACAATTTTAATGTACCAAAAAATTTCAATCGTAGGGTATATAATAATAATCGTTATAACAATAATAATAATAATCAATATTATAGTAATAATCATAGTCCTCGAATTAATTCAAACAATTCGCGATTTAACCCTTATTCAGATAGATCCCAGTATAGTCATAATAATGGTAACGAAACTAGCAATAACCTCCAAAATAGGCCCACTTGCCAATATTGTTCAAAATTTGGACATACGGCTCGTAATTGTTTCCAAATACAGCCCAAAACGAGTTAGCCCTCAGTCGCTTTCTCGAAAACCTGATATGACTATGGCGCAATCATACCTGCTTCCATCAGTCCTGTCTAACTAGGTAATACCTAACTATGGCATCACGTCCCTTCATTTGCATGCGGACAATGTCGAAAATTCCAAATTTTCTGGCGAATTCATACTTTCGCAATTAAAAGGCAATTTCCAATTAATACTTGTAGAAACGTTCTTACAGGGTAATCATTAATTTACGCACGTATCTAACACTTAATAAATCCAACATTCAATTTTCAACCAGTACTCAAACGCACTAGTTTAGTACTAATCGCTAAGTTCACTAAAATCCCTAGTAACTAGCCACAAAATTTCTGTGCCACCTCGCGCACACAATGCATAACACTTGAAATAAAATACTTGACATAATCTCTTGAAATAATTCTCAATATACCACACTTCTTAACTTTACATACTACCACATGTAAATGTTATATGTAAGAATTTGTTAATCTTAAGAATAAAAATTGTAAAATGTATTGAAATATTTACTTTGGTTGTATAATCGACATATTATTTTTGTTTCAGCATTGAAAACTATCGTACTTGGAGTCATAAAATTATTCCGGCTTTAATATTTGTAATTATTGCATTGTATATTTTAAATAATAATTGTAATTTATTTTATGTTGCAGAAATCAAGATGACCACGTGAATTTTGTTTAATATTTTTATATATTAATATTGATTTTTTTTATTGTATTAAACTAATTAACTTATTTTTTTCAGTTCGCCTTAAAAGGCTTAGCTTTAATAATTTTTATACTATTTGTTGAAATTATTGCATACATATCCATTATATTTTTATGCTGTAACAACTTAAAAATTTTAAATCTCTCTTTTGCAGCAGATCAAGCCTCTTCGTCGTCTGCACGATTGCATGAGTATGAATGTTATTGCATGCGCATAAATTTAATTGCATGAAAATTGCATGTTACTTGTAAATATTTAAAATGATCATTCATTATTTGTAATTTAATACTCTGTTGAATACTATCATTTTCAGATACACAAGATTTTACCAAAGGAATTGACACTAAACTTCGGATTCCTCATGATCCTATAATCTTTCCGCATCCCGCTCGCTTATTAAATATATATATTTTTTATTTGCGTATTTTGTGTATTTATTTATTTGTTAATTATTTTTGAAATACTTAAGAGTTTTTTTTTTGTCCATATAGAGTTAATTCAAGAAACTACATACACACCTACAGTACCGACTTGTCTACCCATTGCCAGTCACTTCTTCATCCGCAACACTCTCACTCGCCAAGCAGTGTTCGCTGTTCACCTATCAGCCTACCACCACAGCAACGCTCACCCACTCACGCAGCGTTCGCTCGAGTAGAATACATTCAAACACCACAGCAACGCTCACACCTTCAAGCAGCGTTTGCTCCAGAAGAAGATGACTGCACCCTACAACACACGGCCACCTTGCAGAGGTTACACACACGCCTCTCGATAACTTCCAAGCCTCTACAACTCCAGATTATCTCCCAAATTTTTCGTGCCGAAAAATTTCTCCAGGAGGGGGGATAATGTAGTGGAAGGACAAAATCGAAAATAATAGTTTAAAGTTTCTGAATATTTTATAGTATCCAAAATTGTATTTTTGTTAATATTTTATAATTATTTTAGTGCTGTGAATTTACCTTCAAAAAGTGTGTATTTTAGAACCAGGTATAAAGTCCTGTTACTCGTACGGTTCAAGAACAATTATGGCATTGTACTGTACTACCCCTTCTTCTCACAGGGGAGGAATTGAAACAAAGAGAAGAGATATTTTAAGGGAGTCTAAGCTCAACCTTCAAAGAGGACACTTCAGGAATTGCTCTCTTAGTATCAGTGCCAGTTTCACGATAAATTAAATAAGTTTATAATACCAAATAAGTTGTTATTATTATTTTAACAGAATATATTTATGTTAACAGTGGTGATATCTTAAATATTCCTATTACTTCTATCTCAAACATAATTACAAGCCCTTTTCGCTAAAACGCTACGCCACAAGCTACCTATACACACATCCACACCATTACATTACAAGTGACAGTATTTTATCACTTTTTTTACATAATATACCTAATTTTTTTTTAATCACTTAATTAAGCAAATTTATTTTGATTAATGTGTTTACTTTGTAACAAAATTTACCCACTTACGGCAAAATTAAATTTAAAGTATCTGTCAGTAACCCGCCCCTAATATTTTTGGTTTCCAAAGCGCGCCCAATTCGTGTTATGATTGCTCATTATTTATCTCGCGCGTATTCGTCAGTCTTTTGTAAGCATCTTTTTCCTTTCGGATGTTTGAACCTCTTCTCTGCTCAGACACCCACGACTCATGATTGTTACGCTCAAACAAACTAGTCCTCTATTTGGTTTCAAACTCTAATAATGTAATAATTCTAATATCTAAACCTCCAAGTAATTAGTTTACATTAGTAAGTCACAGGGCTCCCTTGACTGTATCATGGTTACCAAATGTCAGAAGACTCCTTATGTTTATCGAAATTCTTTTTATATTTCAGGCGGTGTGGGCCAACACTGCGCAAGTAGGCTGCGGCTATTCATACTATAAAGAAATTGATGAGTACGGCAGTACATGGTACGCCGGATATTTGGTCTGCAATTATAATCCAGCGTTAGTACACTATCACCATTATTCACTTATTTATATAAGTATAATAAATAATTAAGTCGCTTGCAAAGTTATTAATCTAATTATATGACATCTTTGTCTAACTTGCATTTATTTATTTATGTTTTCTGTAACTGCTGTAAGAGGGAGTACTTAAAATTTTATTTTACTTTTGGATGGTCCTGAGGGCTGCAGTAGCAGTAAGCTAAGCGCCCCTCTAAACTCCTACTTCCGTGTGTAATATTGATAAAATAATGTGTTACTAGAATTCCAGGTTTGAAGAAAATCTGTTGACTGCATGTTGCCTAGTGTAAATTTGTAAAATATTTTTCTGAGTTTTAAGATTTTTCTCGATAAGACGAGAAATTTTCCTAAAACTTTCACTTTTATTTGAACCATTTTTCACGAAAAATTGATTGAATGAATTTAGGAGAGAATGGAAAATCTTTAAGGCTTGAATTTATTGTCGTTACAAGTTTTAGTGTGAGCTGACAAGGCGCTGCCAGACAATGTAGTTATATTAAATATAATTCCTATCCCAAAAAACCTACAGCTCTCCCTAAATACCCTCACTCCTGTATTTATGTATGTAATGGAAATTCCAACTACAAGTCTAGTAAATATTCAAAGTTTGAGGAAAATTTCTCTGACACTTCGTGCAAATAAGGGACACACCTTTATCTCCGGAAATACACGTTTTGAGGTTCCCTGAGTCACAAAAAGGGTTTTCAGAAATTGGTCTCGGAGTGGGGGGGTCAACATATCTCAAAAATGGAAAATCGCGGAAAGTTCAAACTCGGTATTTCTTTTATGCTTTACCAGGGTACCTGATAATAATGTTTTGGTCAAAATCGGTCTACAGAAGTACCTCTTATTGAATGGATCTTTTACATTTTTGCGATTTTCTCAGAAACAACTACATCGAGTTTCTTTAAACTTCTTACATCAACTATTCGTATAAAGAGTTACAATTTTTATTTGAAACATTTCTCCGGGGAAATTCATTTAAGGGGGAAATTGGGTGTGGAGAGGGGTTATGCTTTCCCCTAAAGCGCTAATTTTAATTATACGATTCTATTATCTATATAATACTTAAGAGTTAAATATATTGCCAAAATTCCGAATTTTGAGGAAAATCGGTTGACCGGAAGTACGACTTTAATGAAGGTTTTTTTTATTTTCCTGCGGTTTTTCTTCATAAAAGCAATTGTCAGATTTCATTAAATTTGTTATACTACTATACATCCTGTGGCCTTTCACCTCTATTGTAATTTTTTCCGAGAAAAGTCATTTAAGAGGGGGTTTTGGAGGAGGGAATTTTATGTTTTCCCCATAACGGTCGGTTCGTAAAGTTTTGAACTGATTTCATATAAACTAAAGACAACCAAACACCTAGTAAGAATTATGTGTAAGAACAGAATTAGTTAATACAACTATTGTAGCAAGAGGAAGTTGTGTGACGGGTTCACCCCAGACTTCAGAAATATTGTACAAGCGATAACGCATACGGTAACATTAAAATGGCGTTACAAGCCGAAACATCGCTATGCTATTGTTTCAAAATAAACTATATAAATTAGGATACTCACGGTCGGCTCTATCATGCAATTGCAAGGGGCTGCATATTTTGGGGGGCGACCAAAATGAAAGTGAAAAAGTCAATAATAATTTCATACGCAACAATTAACAGTACAATAATGTTGTAATTATCCGAACCTTCTCATTAAATAACAGTCAGTTACGGCCGCCAATGCTGTAATCTACAGAAATTATCAGTTGTATTCGAGCGTCTATGTAAGAAAAGTTAGGCTCAATGTTAGTGACTGTTACATTGATAAGGTTTTTTTTTCTAACTGCTGTAATATGTAAACATGCTAAATTTTCAATATCGAATTTTCGCCGGAAATACTTGTTCTGAGGTCTCCCGAGTCTAAAAAAATGATACGTATGTATGTACGTATGTGTATTAACAGAATATCTCAAAAATAAAAAGTTGCAGGGAACTCAAACATGGTATCTACCTCGTCAACAGACACGAAGATTTCGGGCAAAATACAAAGACACCGGAAGAAAACTTTACTGATTAGATTTATCAGTTTTTGCGATTTTCTTGGAAACGGCTCCAACGATTTTCTGTGAACTTGCTACATCAACTACTCATACAAATAGCTACAACTTTTATTTGAAACATTTCTCCGAAAACTGCATTTATTAATAGGACTATTGGGGAGTGGTTGGGTTATGTTTTCCTCTAAAGTGTTATTTTAATTTATTACACAATTCTGTCATCTAAATAATAGTAATAAGAATTTTAAATATGTTGTTCAAATTCCGAGTTTGAAGAAAATTAGATGCCTGGAAGTGCGTTTTTTCTAAAAAGTATTTTGTTTTCTGCTATTTTTCCCAAAACGCCTCCAACGATTTTCTTTAAACTAAGTGTGAACTATACAAATATAGAGCTACAACTTCTTTCAAGTTTTTTTTTATTGGAAAGATTTGCCATGATTTCTATTGGACATGAAATCGATCAGAAATTAGACTACGCAGAACTAATTTACAAACTTTTATACAGTATTTTAATCACTTTAACATTAAATCATTATTAATAGTATTATATTTAAAACTAATGGTCATGAAAGTAATGTTGAACATAATAGTTTCCAAATTCCTAAGGTTAATTTGAGGTTGGTGCAGGAGCAGCACGTAATAGATTGCACGGGTTGGCAATAATTCCACAGCCGGTCCTGATGATACTAAAATGCGGTTCATTAAATCCAACACATAAGCTCATTACACTGTCTGCGAATTGAATATTGAAAATTTCGGTCTTTTGATTTTTTCGGCTTTTATCTGCGGGAAGGATAATAATGCCCTGAATTTGTTTCAGTTCATTGAAGACCGGCATTCCTTTCTAATATATATTAGATTTGGGAGGAGAGAAGCATCGCTTTTTGGAGTGTTAACGCCATTTTCTTGGATACTTCTCTGACTGGAAATCTCAGTCTATGTAATCAAAGATCTCATATCGATATTATACTTAATGCTTAATAAAGCATAGTTTTTGATGGCTTACACCAAACCAAAACGGAATTAACTTAAAAAAAGAGAAAGCAAAATAAATAATTATTTGTCTCTTTTTCTTGTAGTTATCGTCGTAGACGGCGATTGAATTTTTAGATAAAAAAAAAAAAATATATAAATATTTCTTTTTATTTTTCTTTCCAAGTTGGGTTCCGTCCAAATATCCTCTGGAAGCGATCCTCTTTTTCGAGATATCCGGACGCGGGATCAACAGAATGGTCCACATAGTACACCTGTGAAGAAGTGTAAATTTTGCTGCACCTAAATCCGGCAGTGTCAAAAAGTAGGCAAATCATGACACTAACATTATTCCTGGTCAAGCGCACGGTATTTGTCTGATTGTAAACAACAGATGTATGGACAGCACATTAGTATAAATTCTATGCACATATGAGGATTGACTTTAGATACAGCTCAGACAAACAAACATTATTTTATCTTAAACAATAAAATAAAATTAAAAATCAAATGTAACAGTAGTTTATGAGGATTACAACCTATTCTATAAAATCACATGTTGCGTTGTCAACTTTTCTTCAAACTTAAAATTAAGCAATGCTTCAGTTATTTACAACGATAGGTGACGAAATCGTACTTGAACTGAAGTGGCACATTAAAATAAATCTTAATGTTGTAGCTCAAACAGAATTCTACAGAAATCGATATTCCTGGATAAATATTTCAAATAAAACACATAGGCTTTTGTTTATTTAGACGGTGTGCTAAGTTTAAAGAAAACCGCGAAAAAAGACAAATCCACGCAGTTTTTCATTTCTTCATTTTGTTGCAATTCCATTCGGTGGAAAACTTTGCCATAGACAGATATACATACAGACCAATTTCCAAAAGACCACAAAATATGTATATTTAAGAAATTTCACAATTTAAAATTAACAAGATACAGCATTAATAAAAAATCAAGAGAGAAAATAGGATATGGTTGGTCGGCAGTGTACAACATCTAGGTATTTATCAGTCATGGCACGTCTCCTTCTATATATAATCCACAGAGATATACTGCGACGGATAAAATCCCAGAAAAAACGTAATAGTTAACAAATTTCAAAATTTAAAATTAAGATTAAAACAATTCAGGCAGGGCAGAATTTGATGGAAATATTGAAATATTGATCCTCTGAGTTACATTATTCTTAGGTGCACACATCACACTCTATCGTCCCATATATTTATAAATAAATATATATCATACTTCTATCATCCACATATTATTATAAATAAATATATATAAACTTCTATACCAATTATTTATAAATTAATATTAATCATACTTCGATCAGCCCATATATTATAAATAAATATAATCATATTCTTCATCCCATATATTTATAAATAAATATATATCATTCTCTAGTAATACTTTTTTTGACTTGAAGTTCCTTAATATGTATTTCCGTTACAAACTCGTTGAAAATTTAAGAATGAAAAAAATCTCAAACGACTTTTTCTTACTGCCGTTTAAAGAATTATATTTATTACGAATTTTCTTCAAACCTATAATTTTACTAAATGTTTAATTGTCTCCAAAGTTTATATCAATAGGAGAATCTAAATTGAATAAAATGACTAGTTTGAGGAAAGTATAACCCCCCAACCTTCTTTAAATGAACTTTCTTGGAAAAAAGTTTCAAACAAAACTTTAAAATCCCATATTCATGGTTACTATAACACATTTCATGAAATCCGTCATCAGTTTTTCAAGAAATCCGTCATCAAAGAAAAAAGCAGAAAACTGAAATTTTTTTTATAAAAAAACCCACTTCCGATCAACCGATTTATTTAAATTCGTAATTTTGGCAACATATTTAATTCTAATAATAATATTTAGATTATAGAATTCTATAATAAACAGAAATAATACTTAATGAGAAAATAAAATCCCTCTCCTCCCACGAAATTCACCTTAAATGAATTTTCCCAATGAAATGTTTAAAATAAAAATTATAGCTCTTTCTACTTGTGGTTGCTATTCCAAGTTTAAAGAAAATCCTAAAATAGTAAAAAAAAACATTCAGTAAGGCGGTATTTCCGGTTGAGGAATTTTGACACATAACTTAGTATTGGATCCCATGGTGATATGTAAACGGAATATCAAATTTGAACTTTCTCGATTTTTCATTTTTGAATTATGCTTTCATCACATATGTACATACATACATACACACACACGCGCACACACACACACACACAAACCATTTTCTAAGAACCAATTTTTTGGACTCAGGGGGCCTCGAAATGGGTATTTCTATCAAAACTCGATATCGTAAATTTGACACTGTAACAGTACTTCCTCTTAGTAGGAGTAAAAAGGATAAATGAAAAAGAATTGTATACAGTAGTGCAGAGCTACCAACTTAATAATCCTAAATGCATTCATGAAAAAGTATAAGTAGTTCATTGTTTTGTTTGAACATTTGGTATTTTATTTTTTAGTGGAAATGTAAATAATTGGGAACCTTATGAAATAAGCAAAGAGAAATGCACAGATCCCAAATTAGAGTCTTCAAAAAAATATAAACATCTTTGTGTTTTAAAAAAATAAAAAAAAGTACTAATAATTCCGTAAGTATATCATTTTGTCTTAATTCATTAAATTAATTACCAATTAAATATTAATTTTAATAATTCTTTTTATATAGGTGAACACCAAAAGGATGAATTTCAACCAATCCACATAAATAGCACTAATAACTGAATATATCCCACTTCACATACATGTATACAAAAGTACAATTGTATATTAAAGATTATCATTAATATTGAATAGCTCTCGTAATTTTAGTTTTTCCTTTAAACGGTATTGTACTTTGTTAAGGTAAGATTAGTGAGGAGAATCAGATGTTTAATTCTTTGTAGGTATAAATTGGTGGCAAATAACTCCTCTTTTTCCACCTATATATTTGTATTATTTATTAAAAAGAGGGACATTTCGAACTATAGAGGTTGAACGTTTCAACATCATGCCTCCATATTTGTATTATTTATTAAAAAGAGGGACATTTCGAACTATAGAGGTTGAACGTTTCAACATCATGCCTCCATATTTATTGATAATATAAATTATGGCTATTATTTTACCGGGATTTCATTGTTCTATCAATTGTTCATGAATGATTAGAATGATCATTAAAATTAGAAATGAATACCCCTATGGCGCAACAGCCCATGAAGAGCCAAGACTTGCCAGACGGCGATTTGAATTGGGGTACGTGTGGTGAGCATGCCGCAGATCCCACGCCGTTTAGTTCCGGCCATCGCTACCTAGGGTGCTACTAACTGTAGCTGTCCCATTTTATCACGATGCTGGGTCAACTCCGATTTTGTTCACGGGAATCGAACCCTGAATTCTCGCACTAAAGGCAAGTGCGCTAGCCACTGGATCAACGCGTGAGGGCAGAAATGAATAGAATTTCAATTTTTTTTGTTTATTGTTTATAAGTAACAACAGCACTGCGATGGTTGTAGGAGGCTTTTTGTTGGTGAGTGAGGTTATAGCTACAATGAGGTTGTGAAAATGTGAATAATGCAAACACATTACTTGAATAATTGATTTTAAAAAACTAAGAATTTCGAAGTTTATATACCTTAAATTTATGTAAGAAAAGGAATGTATTCTAATAGATGTGAAATCTCTTTTAGTGAGTAGGAAATATTTGAAGAGGTATGTTATAATTTGGGATCAAGTGAGAGATTAATGCTAAAAGATTTTTTTAGAACAGTTGAAGACGAAAGCGGAAATATAAAGCTAAAAGCTATTGACACAGTTTTTCTAACATTCCGGGACCAGATTTTGCCTCTGTATTTTTTATATATTTTTCTAGGTATGGTCAAGCCGCATTGTTAGAAAAGTGGTACATTGTTTTAGATGTCTTCGATTTGGTCATGCAATCAGTCGCACGGTACTAGGGTAAAACTGTTGCAAAACCATTGCAAAACTGTCAATAACACCTTCGAAGATTGGCTGGTAATGTTCGTAATCGGATAAAAATAATTGTATATAATGTACAAAGTAATCTATTAAAAATAAAATGTCAACCGACATACAGCGTTTAGAGTGACAAAATAACTAATCGAATAGAACCTTTTCTAGGCATTAAAAAACAAAACATTAATATAGAGTTGAGTTTTAGTAATTTCAATAATATCGACTTATGGGGAGAAGACTCTCAATAATTTCAGAAGTAAAGCCTTGGAAGAGTTTCCAAGCAAAGAGTCGGAGAATGTAATGTTATCTTATTATTCAAGGAATTAGAATTTAATTTAAAAGAAAAACGTTATATTACCGATCAACAGCCGTTATCTTTCACGATGTGGATATTTAAAATATGTGGGGGTTTGTTATTTTAAAAAATCAGACCTCTCATGATCTATATGTAGTCTTAATGAAATAGAAGACCTTTTTCAATTTCTCGCTGTATATCCCACTCTAAGTGTTGCAGTATGAAATGTTTCAAACATACACCACTGATCAGAGATCGGGAATATAAATGGCAGTAGTGGACTCCTCTCTCTCTCTCTCTCTCTCTCTCTCTCTTGGTGGTGGGATTGTCGGCGCCTTTTATCTCTCCGGGTTTGTGCCTTACTTATTTTCTCACACTCTTAAAACGTTCTATTCTTATAAAATTTCTTTACTTGTCTTCTACAGTTCGCCTGAGCTACAGGGTTTGTGGCGTTCTCTTCTTCTATCGCCCGACTAGCTAATCTCTGTTTTACCGCTTCTTCTTAGCCTGTGTTGTACTGTTAATTTTGCCATTAAATTTTGTGTCGCCTTATACGCGCTTATTCGCCGTGTTAATTAATATTGACTCCTCAGTGAGTAATAAGACTCATCTCTACGCGCCATCACATTCACGAGGCTACTTCACCTGCGTCTCAGTGGACTCGCCTGTCACCTCATCACCGCTTCAACAACGGCATCATCCGCTTCTAAAGGAGCATCCTTCTACGCTCACCTGAGTTCCTTTCTTTCGCCACTCATACCCCCACACCCACACGCACACCTCACATACACACATACACCACCTCTTCCTTTCTCAGTCCGCCATTCGTCTCATCAACCCTTCTTCGATTCATCACTCAGCGTCACCAAAGGGTAAGTCTCGTTTTCATTTGTTTTACATTATTATTTTTCACCCGCTACTTGCCATCTCGCCTTGGGTGTCTGCCGCGCAGGCATTTTGGTCCTCCGGACCGGATTATGAACCAGTTTCCTTGATTGTTTGTCGCCTATCATGGCCCCAAAGAAGCGTCTTCCCTCTTGGACGCCTCCTATTTCAGCAGCTGCCTTCGAACGCCAAACGTCTCGAGCTAAGGCGTTTTTCGTCGGTCAGACTGATGAAGTACTAGTTTTACGAAAGGAAAGCGCCATCACAACCGAGTTCTCACTTGTCCGCCAAGAGCTCTTGGCAAAGGAATTCCAGTCTTTCCTCGGAGTTGCTGACCCGCTTGATCATGCGGACAAGCTTCCAGACGGCCTCTCCGAGGAGGCTTTCGAGGATAGAAGACAAGAGATTCCACATCCAGCAAATCCTCGGCGAGGCCCGTCCTCAGGTACCAACCGCGCCTGTTTCCCGCCATCCCGACATCTGCGCCTAGGGTGGATTCAGGGATTTGTTCAAATCCCTGGTTATAGACCAGCCCTCTCTGTCTGAAGTGGAGCGACTTAACTATTTATTTGGATCCTTGGACAACCCGGCCAGAGCCATCATTGCCAACATCCCATCAGAGGAGGGACAGTTTCCTCACGCATGGGGCGTCCTCTGCAGGACCTATGATAACCGTTGGCGATTTGCCGAAACACTCCTATCCCAGCTGTTGGAAACTCCCTCGCGTGGTGCTCGATTGTCCGCTAAATAATAATAATAATAACACACTTTATTTAAAAGAAAATATTACGTACAAAAAATAAGTAAATTAATATTACATATAGCTTGGCAGGAAGCCGTCTGCCAGAGTTTGGTTATTAATGTGTACATAAAAAATAAAGCAAAATTACATATAACAAAGAAAATTATTATTTTGTTTCATTATAATTATTAATTATGGAATTGTAGGTATTAATGATTGGCTTTATTTCTATAATACAGAGCTTGTTGAACAAATTGTACAAAAACAAGGCAATCAGTTATATTGGAGGGGTAAGAAATCACAAACTGTGATTAAAATGAACGCATTCCAAAGTGTAATTGACGAATATGAGCCAATGCAGAACATTGACATAAGAAGTGGAACATATCCTCTCGTTCATTTAGATTACACAAGTAGTATCTCTCTTTATCCTGGAACCCCCGGTGGGCTGACTGTCCGTCGCCCCCGCATCTCATTGAACCCCGGAGTCGCCAACCTTATCCCCACACACGCGGACGCATTCGCTCTAGGTGTCGCTCCGACTCGCCTACCCCGGAATGTTGACGATCGCTCTCCCTGAACTCTTCAATCCGCTCGTCTTCATCCACCATACTTATGCCCACTGCACGCCTTCGCTTAGAAAACTCGCGCCCTTATTGACTCCGGGAGACACGTGAACATCATAACCCGCGCCTGCGCTCAGCGCCTTCATCTACCTCTCCAGTCAGCCGAATCCAACATATACACTCTGGGGTATAGCAACACATACAGCGTATAGTGAATTCATGCGCGACTATCTGGAGAGCGGCCATATGGAAGTCGTGCGTCCCGATGCCGCCATCCTATACGCCATACTATATCCCCATCATGCGGTTCATCGCTCAGACTCTGATCAGGACCCCATCTCTTCCTTCCGCCTTAACACCGTGACGTACGGCGTCTCGGCTGCGCCCTATCTCGCCCTGCGCACTCGCCGTCAACTGGCAGTTGATGAGGGGGATAAGCATCCTCAAGCTCAGGCCACCCTCTCAATGACGTGAACGTGAGAGTCGGAAGGCCAAGCCCTATACGCCCAACTGCAGCAGCTGCTCATGGCGGGCGGGTTCGACGTGCGAATGCCCCGCCTTCCTACAGGGCATTCCGCCTGATCATTCCCGCCTTCCCCCATGTGAGGATCCGTTATGCTTGGATCGAGAACCGGTCCTCAAAACTCCGCATCAGTTATCCCGCCTCCACCAAACGCACCGCCCTCAGCCAGATGGAGCGCATCTTCGACCCTCTCGGGTGGCTCGCTCCCGCCACGTTCCACGCCAAACAATTCTTCTGTCAGCTATGCCGCCTCCAATTGGAATGGGATCAAAGCCTGTCCGAGGAGCTCGTCGCCCCTTGGCATGATTTCCAGAGTCACCTTCCGGATCTTGGCAACCTTCAAATACCGCGCCTATTGCCCGCCGTTCATCCCTCGCCTGTTCATCATCTTGTCGGCTTCTGCGATGCCTCCGAATCCGGATACACCGCGCTTGTGTACTTGCATACTACCTCCGCATCTGGTCTCCACGCATCATGTCCGTCTTCTTACTGCCAAATCAAAGATGGCTCCTAATAAAACCATCTCCTTACCCCGCCTGGAGCTCTGCGGCGCTCATCTTCTCGCCAAGCTTCTTCACGCCGTCAACACGCGCATGCTTCCTCTTATAGGTGCCCTTATTACCGCCTTTTCCGACTCCACAGTCACTCTCGTCTGGATTCCTGTGAGAGTCATCGATGGAAGACCTTCGTCGGCAATCGTGTGGCAGAGATTCAAGATCTCCTTCCGCCTAACGCTTGGCGCCATGTGCTATACGAGGATAACCGCCGATGTGCATCCAGAGGAGTAGCGCCTCCCCACTCCAGGATCACCCTGGGAGGAAAGGGCGCCCTCAGGTCGCTCCGGCCGCTACCGCCTCCTGGCCTCACACCCCCGCACCTCTGATGAGGCTTCCATCGAGCAACAGGCCAAACCCCCGCTCCGACTGTGCTTGTCGCCGCCACCGAGGATGACAGTCTTTGAGCGTTTCTCCTCGCTAATGACTTTTCAGCGCGTAACGCCTACTGTCTGCGCTTCCTCTTCAACTGACGCAATCGTCGTCCCCGCATCGGATTCCTTCGACCTCCGAGATCCAAGTCGCCACTCTCGCCTTAATTTGCCAGGTTCAATCGACTCATCTGACAAGGAGATTCAGGAAGCCGCGACCGCGCTCCGGCACCGGCTGGTGCCACCTACACCTATTCTTCGATGATCAGCAGGTACTACGCGGTCGGCGAGAGGTGTCGTCTGCCTCCCTGCCATGCGGTTTCCGCCACCCCGCCTTGCTTCCCAAGAAGCATCCGCTTACACAGCTTATCATCGACGACGCCCATATTCGCCTTCTGCACGCCGAAGCTCTCGCCACTCACACCTATATCCGCCGCCACTATTGGATGCAACAGGGTGCGCCACCGCATCGGCAAACCGCGCCCTCCCATCACAACGAATCACAGCCGCCACTGCCTTCACTGTGACCAGCGTGGATTTCGCCGGCCCATTCGCCATCTCCAGCGCCTGCTTCCGCGGCGCCGTGGTCACAAAGGGCTATTTAATGGCTTTCATATGTTTCGCCACCTAGGCTGTGCTTTTGAGATCGCCTCGGAGCTCTGTACATCCGCCTTCCTCACCGCCTTCCGCCGCTTCACCGCTCGCCTTCGGCTCCCGACCATCATCTTTTCCGAAAACGGCACTAACTTCGTCGGAACACACAACGAACTTCTAGAACTCGATCACTTTTTGGGTTATGAACGTCACCAACTAGCCGCCTACCGCTGCTTCCGCCGGCATTGATTGGAGTTTTGTCCCGGCTAGTCCTCATTTTGGGGGCCTCTGGGAAGCGGCCATTAAATCTGCCAAGCACCATCTCTTCGTGGGTGATCAGCGCCTCACTTACGAGAAGCTGCTCACCGTAACCACCAACGTCGAATTGATATTAATCTCTCGCCCTTTGTGCGCCCTCTCTTCCGATCCGAACCCTTTAGGCCCGGCCATTTTCTGGTCTTTCGCCCTCTCACCACGCCTTCTGAGCGCGATATTACCGCCCTAAATATAAATCGCCTGTCCCGTTGGCAACTCACCCAACGTATCCAACAGGACTTTTGGATTTGTTGGCGCCAGGAGTATCTTCATATCCTCTAACAACGCACAAAGTGGCTTCTCCCCGCTATGGAGGTTGCCCCTAGTACCGCCGTTATCGTTCACCAGGACAATGTTCCGCCGCGCCAATGGCCTTTAGGCCGCATTACCGCCATTTATCCCGTACTACCAACTGCAGTCCAGGACACAAAGGAGCTCGCTCCTACTGAGATGGATGTGCGGGTGGTACCTAGTACAATTGGGATGAGCACTGCTCATCAAGTTGTGCATGCACAAATGGAGAAGCAGGCAGTAACCGCTGTTGTGCATGCTGAGCATCTGACCCCTCAGGAGCAAGCTCCCAGGAGAAACGAAGGAACTGCTGGACCTGGTACCACCAGACGAGGTGGACTAGTCTCAGGTGGGCAAGAAGGACGAGGAAGAGAGCAAGAAGGCTCCAACTCATCCTCCTGATACAGGTAAGATGGTGGAGGCACCAGGAAGGAAAAAGCGCCTCAAGTGGAAGAGGAGGACGCTGCCGCTGCCGCCCCTGGGACAACCGGGAGCGGTGGGCGACCCCTTGAGGAGAGGCCTTAGTGTGGCAGGCGTTAGATGGTATCTCCGCGCGCTTTCTGAGGGCATGAACCCTCAGGAGGCGAGGGCGGAGGCAGAAACGCATAGGGCACATGAGGGGGCAGGTAGGAAGTCTGAGGATGAGGCGGGCATGAAAGAGCACCTCCTTCGCCCTCCACCCTAGAAGAAGCAATACCGCGGGAGGATTGTCCCGGAGAAGGCCCAACGAAGGGAGAGCCTGGGAAATGTGGATCTCTCGTCTCTCAGGGTGAGCCTTTCGAAGGAGGAGGAGGAGGAGGAGCAGATGCTCCTGGAAGAGGAGGGGGATACTCCCCTAACTCCTCCATGAACAGTCACGCCTTGAGACCTAGCAAATAAATGAGAAATAAAATAAAATACAAAGTTACTTTTATATTCATAATGATTCAATAAAAAAAAAATTCTGATTGTTAATAATGATGTCAAAAAAAATGAAACGACTACATTTTCATAAAATGAGACTGATACTTATTCGGTCAGAGATGAAGGAAAAATAAAAAAAAAATGAACATTTACTCAAACAAAATAAAAAATAAAGAAATATATATACATATATGTGTATAGACATATCATTTTTTTTCTAACTTACTAGTTACAATGCGATAAAAATTAAAGAAATTTGAATATCTCATCTAAATAAAAGTCTTCTCTTTCTTTTTCTCTCTCTTAGATATATTATCCCTGGTTGGATTTCCATCCCCTAATGTACCATTTATATTTTTTATATTTTTTTGCTTGGTAATAAGTCAGTGCAATACAGTGATTAACAATTTTATATAACGAGTATAGTAATTGGCCAAAGTGGATATTTTATAAAGAGATGGAACTAATGTTTCCTATTATTCCATTTACTTGTTTACTTTATCACGAGGATAGTATTGAATACAGATTCCAGCAAATGCAACTTACCCAATCGAGAATAGGGTGATCAGTCCCATTCACAATTAAGAAACACTCTGCAGAGCTGACCGCCAAAGGATTGATCACTTCCTGAAGGAAGCTCCCTCTCGTCCGAGGTTATTGCTTTTACTCAAATAATGTACACTTTATCTTGAAACATATGGTCTTAGTCTTTTTATGTGAAAAATATCTGACTGTAATGTACCATGCTTGTATATTTCAATCTCATAATTAACCTCATTTATTTTTCTCAGAACTTTATAAGGTCTCTTGTATTTTGGCAAAATGTTTTTGCCCTTGTTTATAGGAAAACTATGTTCTTCGATCAATGCTAGATCATCCGTAGAGAATGTTATGGGTTTGTGTTTGCTGTCATAGACTTCTTTTTGTTTACTTTGAATTTTTGAAAGTATGGATGATAAATTTTTGCGGGCTTGGTTGAGTTGTTTTAATTCGGTGAGCACATTGAAATGGGCTGTGTTAGGTATAAAGGCTAGATCAGGTGGGAATGTGGGATGGAAACCGAACATTAAATAGAACTGACTAAGCCCTAAAAAAACTTGTTTTCTTGTGTTGTATGCAAACACTACATAAGGGACATTTAAGGGCCAGTCATTCTGTCTGTCATTAGTATAGTGAGTTAGCATATCTGCGGGTGTTCGGTTAAACCTTTCGACTAAACCTAAGATGATGTGTTATATGATATACTAAATTTTTGTACGATTCCCCATGATTTCGACAGCAACTTAACTGATTCAGCCATAAAATGAGACCATCTGTCAGATGATAATATTTTGTGGGCAACCAAATGTTTTGATAAGTTCTATTAAAAATTTACAAGTTGTTTTACTATCTGCTTTTGGTTATCACATACCTAGTAGTGATGCAGGTTGTTATTATAATATATTGTTTACCAAGTGCCCTTTTAAGAGGTCCAAAGAAATCTAATATCAGATGAGACCAGGTTTAGTTGATGGGATAATTGGTTGTAATGTACCGTGTTTGGCTGTAGTGGGACGTTTCACCTTCTGACAACTGTCACAGGAAGAAATATATTTTTTTACGTCAGTTAGTACAGTCGACCAGTAGTATTGTACTAGTATTTTGTTATAAGTTTTCATAATTCCTAAATGTGCACCAGAAAGTGAATCGTGGTAGGCATTGAGAACTTCAACAACCAGTTCTCTAGGTACCGCTAAAAGAAGTTTTGTTCGATTTTAAAAATTTATTATAAATTGTTTTTGATTCGTCTAGGGTATATCTTCTAGATTGTCTGACTATACGTTTTTCAAAAGTAGTTGGATCAACTAATGCATTAAATATTAAACTTGAGTAGGGATCTTTCTGTTGGATCAGAAAAATATTAACAGATTTGATCATATTATGTGTTATATTTTCTTCTGAGTGTGACACTTCTTTATTGATCGGATATCTAGAGAGGGCATCTACAGGTTTCATAGATAAACCCGGTTTGGGCTTAATTATAAACTCGTAATCGATAAGCTTCATAGCTAACCTATTTAATAGCTAACCTAATATTCTTAAAATTTTCATAGTACGAGAGAGACTTATATGGTCATTATATATAATTACTTGTTTACCATAACATAATGTCGCCAATAGTTTAGGCAGTATACGATACTAAGCAATTAGATTTCGGACGTTGTCATCGTTCCATAGGAGTTAACTTGCGACTTAGATGGCTATAGGATGTAATTCGTTATGTTCGTTATATTGACAAAGCTTACCTCCGATACCAATTTTTGAAGCGTCGGTATAAATAACTGTCTGTCGGTCTTCATAAAAATGGCTTTATACAGGAAGATTTATAAGTTTTTCTTTTAATTGTCTAAAAGCATTTTCATGCTTATTTGTCCAAATAAACGTAGTTTTTGGATCTAATTTAAGCAATTCGGTGAGAGGAGAGACGATATCGGCATAATTTCTGATATATTTTCTATAAAATCCTGTTATTCCTAAGAATGATCTAACATCTTTAATCGTTTGTGGTCGGGGAAATTTACCTATTGCAGATGTTTGTCTGTAACGATAATACGCCGCGCTCACTTATTGAACGACCCAAAATATTAACATGACACTTGGACGTTTTTATTTTATTTTAGCATCGGATAATCTTTTTAATGTTTTTTCTAAACTATCTAATTTATCATTAAAAGAGGAGTTAAATGAAATTATATCATCTATACAAACTACAAGATTGTGATATAATTAGTCCGAAAACAATCTATTTATTGCTCTCTGAAAATAAGTTGGACTATTTTTAAGTCCTTGCAGTAATGTCTTAAATTGATATAACCCTTTATGGATAATAAAAGCTGTAATATGCCTATTGGATCGATAATATTTAGTCTTAACGTATTGATTGACATTACTACAGCACTTGAATTTAAAGGAGCTCTGACCTGATAAGCGTGCCGATCTGTGAATTTTGATATAGATGCTATGTTTTAGAACTGATATTTGTGATTTTTACTACATTCAATACTGGGAAACTACAATCTTGTTCGTGCAAAACTAAGGTTTCTTCTCCAGCAGATGTTTGTTAGGAAAGAAACTATCATTTTTCCTAATTTCAAACTCGTTTAATTCTACATGTTTGGACTCTTGGGGCAGGAAGTTTAATTCATTTTTATTAGTTATGGGAACTAAATGTTCTTGATTTTTGGAAAATTTTAAAATTAAATAATAGGCAGGCCAAAAAGGATATTTTTAGATTTGGAGTTCATGGATATTATTATTGTTTGTCTGTGGGGAGGAAAACCCTACGCTATTCAAAGTCTCACTGGCCCATATAGCTACCTCAAGAAAAACAACAACTAGCGGGGTCTATAACAAAAGTCCAGACTCGAATCTAATCCATCTAAGATTCACCGCAGTCTGAATAAATCGGACAATAACCTTAAGCGGAAATAGCCTAAGCTCTTCTAAGACATCCTATTGCGACCAAAGGTCCTGAACCTAATTTCCTCACAACCCAAGCAATCAATCATAAGATGGATGGGTGTTTCCTCCTCTGTCTCACAGACTCTACAAAATGGATCCGGCATGAGCCCCATTATGTAGAGATGTCTCCTTAAACCACAATGTCCAGTAAGAGATCCAACCAGATGCCTGAGAGCGCTCCGTGAAAAACACAGCAACGTCTCACTAATGGCCTTGTCCGGGGACCCCCGATGAGCATTTTGGACTGCCGAAAACCAACTGAGCTCATCCATAAGGATGAATGCTGTGAAGCTGTCCATGTCCTGGAAGCCTGACAGACATGTGCCAGAAGACACGCCAACAGCAGGCTTGGGACCAATGAAAGGAAGAGAGCCACCTACTTTGGCAAACCTTCCACCTCCTCATTCCCAAAAATTCCCATGTGACCTGGCACCCAGATTAGAAGCACATCTTTCATAGAAGAAAGCTCTTCCAGTCTTTTAGAACATTCTACCACCAACCTGGAAGTGAAGACACATGAACTCAGCGCCTTCAGCGCAGCCTGGCTATCCGAGCAGATACAAACACCTTTAAAGTTAGTGTTATGTACCCTCTCATCCAAAACACAACAAAGAATAGCATAAACCTCAGTCTGGAAGACCGCGGTCTATTCACCAAGAGATACAGTCAAATGATCTCCGGTCTCAAAATAGACCGCAGCTCCAGATTACCCTCCATTCTGGAACCGTCTGTGTAACACCGGAAGTAATTATCAGGTATCATGCCAGACGGACCCAATCTTGACCGATCTTCCCTAGATGGTAACCTGGCACTGTAAGAATGCTCGAAAACAAAAGTCTTCAACATTCTATCAGAGGGGAAATCTGTACAGGAACCTTCAAATTCATCTCTTCAATTCATCTCGCGATGAATGGTAGAGTGACCTTATCGCTTACCCTGCCAAAAACCTGCCTGTTTAATTCTATAACAGGCTTTCATTGCCCTAGTTTTCACCTCTACAAAGAGCGGTGGAATTCCTAATAAAGTCTCCATTCCAGCTGTAGGCGTGGTCCGCATCGTACCGGTCACGGCCAGACAAGCCAAGCTTTGAATATCCTCAAGCGGCAGTGTAGCGGATCTTATCTCAATGCGACGCCACCACACTACAGCCGCCTACAACAACCTAGGTTTAATAACCATACCATAAATCCAAAACATCATCTTGGGAGTACTGCCCCAATTTTTACCTACGATTCTTCGACATTGCCAAAAGGAAATATTTGCCTTTTGATGCTGTGCTTTAACATGTTCCGACCAATTTAATTTACTGCCAAGAACTACCCCAAGAAACTTCATCAGATTTGCAAATCTGAACAGAAGTTCCTAATAACCTAGCTAATAACCTAGGAGTTTTAATCCTACGATCTGGGATTAATTGAAAGTCTCTTATCCATAGTCCAATATACCATGTTGAGGGCACCTTGCATCAAGTCTGAGATAGTAGTCAGGCTCGCCCCATC
Source organism: Triatoma infestans (assembly GCA_011037195.1). NCBI lineage: Eukaryota > Metazoa > Arthropoda > Insecta > Hemiptera > Reduviidae > Triatoma > Triatoma infestans. The sequence continues at coordinate 54,530 of JAAEAF010009248.1, forward strand.
AATAGAATAACACCATCATCGGCATATACCTGTACATAGAATCCAGATGAATTCATCCTGGTTAACAGTTCATCCATGACACCACACCATAGCTTTGGTGAGAGACAACCACCTTGAGGATACCCTCTCCCCGCTCCCACAACCATAGTATGCATACCTATAGAAGCCTGAATCTCTACTCCTTAAATAAATACCTATCCAGTTAATTAAACCTGGTTGTATACCTTTTCGACCTAGGGAATCCACAAGAGCATCAAACGATACTCTGTCAAATGTCCCGTCAACATCAAAGAAGCACCCTAAAGCATATTCCTTTGTCCTACCTGGACGGCAAAGCAGTCTCTGTCGATTTTCCTAGTGTATAAGCATGTTGGTTTGGATGGGATGGATGATCCTTCAAAGGACCATCAGTAATATACCTATCCACTAACCTTTCCAAAGTTTTTAGAAGGAAAGACATAAGACTTATAGGTCTAAATGCCTTAGGATCAGAGTAGTCACTTCTTCCGGTTTAGGAATAAAGACCACTCTAACTTCACTCCAAAACGTTGGCACATAACTAAACATTAAACAACCTTTAAAAATCCTTATCAACACCTTCATCAGTACATCTCCATAATTTTGTAGCTGACAGGGATAAACTCCATCAGGACCAGGAGACTTAAATATTGAGAAACTTTGCACTGCCCAAACCACTCTATCCATAATAATTACCTTGTTCACGGTAGCCAGGGCACTAGGTTCTAGCTTCCCTCCACCAACCGCAGGCGAAGCAGTGCTTTTTATGTTTATGTTATCAGGGAAATGGGTATTAAGCAAGAGCTGTAATGTCTCCATTTCTCTTCCTGTAAAGGAACCGTCAGGATATCTTAAAGTACCCAACTGACCATCCTTATCCTTACCAAGAATCCGTATCAGCCTAGATGTCTCTTGAGTCGAATTTAGACACTCGCAAAACGATCTCCAAGAGTTTCTCTTAGCCTTCCTTTAAGCATATTTATAAGCTTTTTCAAGACTATTTTAACTACCCAAGATTAAATCTGTGCTCAAAGGAGTGACACAAAGAAATTATGCTGATATAAATTGTCATTAATATGAAATGAAATATTTATAGATCCCAACGAATTGATTTTTTCTTTATTCGCTGCAGAAAGCGTAATATGTCCACAGGGAGTTACTTTAACGTTTTCAGGCAAAATAGAGCTATCTACACAGGAAATATTGGTGCCCCTATCAAATAAAATAGATATAGGTTTACCATTAAATAATCCTATAATTTCTAAAGCTATCGAATTTTTAGTTCGTACTGGCGATAGTGAATATGCCTGCCTTCGTTTTTCATTTTTCTTCGTGTTTATGTGTTCATGTTCGTATGTGTTAGGTTGTAAGCTATTATCATTTTTTATATTCTGTTTAGTATTAAATTTTGAGCCTGATTCTTTCTTGGAGGATCCCTCTAAATATCTTTTGTCAGGAAACCCCCCTTTTCCGCGTTTTTTGAATTATTCTTCTTACAGTGGATTGAATAGTGACCACTAATTCCACAAATTTTACCTTGAGATTTTAAGTCTATACTGTTCTGTGATTCGTACGTAAACAATAATAACACAGCCTATTGACATGTTATGGGATTTAACATTTTTATTATTTATATTTCTATTCTTATTTTGTCTAAAATTTATATTATTTATAGCTTTTGTAAGTTCGTCTAATCTTGTTTCAATTTTCGCAGAAAGTAAGGTAGAGGGATGCGATAAGGAAATGGAAGCCACACCCGTAGATAGAGTCGGTATCGAACTGTTGGAACGATTCGCCATAATTATCTGAGAAGATTCATTTCCTTTTACATTCTCTTTTAATTGAATTAAAGTGCCATTATCACACATTATGATTCGTGCTAATAGAGTTATTTCTAATCCTCTTAGTATGTAATGGATTATTGTTAGCTCTAGCATAAGATTATTAATTTTCAACTAAAGTAATAAATTCTTTAGCTGTTTGTACCGGCTGTTGTTTGATAGGGTTTTATTTTAACTGTAAATTATAGGCCGAGTCAGTGGGCGTAAAATGATTTTTAAATTCTGCCTTGACTAGTTCTCAGTCCAATTTCCCCTTGGTTAATTCCAAATTTTTAAAAATTCATTTGCACCTCCTATTAAATAAACCGGAAAATATAAAAGCTTTTTGTATTATCCCTTTCATACATTTGGGCTACTCTTTCAAACTTTTCTAAAAAAGTTTCGATGGTTTAAGGTCATTATGACCTGGATAAAAAGGTGGTGTAATAATTGGGGATCGGCTCATAGTGTGTGCGTGTGTAGGTTGAATATGTGTTGTCTTAATTAGTGGAGTTAGTTTTTTTTTATTTATTTACAAATCATAATATGTGAACTCAACACAAATTTATTACAGAAAAAAAAAATCTGGTGTGAAACACTCACACAACTTTCTCTTACTCCAGTACTCAAAATTATAATTGACAAATTTTATAGTTAGTGTACCAAATTTAATGAAATTCGTCGAAAAGTGAAAACACTGTCCAGTAAAACTGTCCGGTTTAAATTTCCTTGAAACTCGGAATTTGGGTCATATATTAATTTCTAGTTATTTCAATTTGGATGACAGAATTGTATAATCAACTGTGATAGCATTTTAAAGTAACCCCCCTCCCCCAAAAGTCCCCTTAAATGAATTTATCAGGGGAAAAGTTTCAAATAAAAGTTGTAGCTCTTTATATGTATAGTTAACAACTCTGGTTTAAAGAAAATCGTTGGAGCCATTTTCGAGAAAATACCAGAAAACTGAAAATTATATTTCAGTAAAAACGCACTTCCGGTTATCTATTTTTTTTCAAACTCGGAATTTCAACAACATATTTAATTCTAATTAACATTATTTAGATGACAGAATTGTCTAATATACTGAAACAGCAGTTAAGATGAAAAACCTAACCCCACCCCTCCCCAGAAGTGCCCTTAAATGAATTTTCCTGGAGAAATGTTTCAAATAAAAGTTGTAGCTCTTTGTATGTGTAGTTGATATAGCAAGTTTAAAGAAAATCTTCGGAGCCATTTTTGAGAAAATCGCAAAAACGTAAAAAAAAACAACTAGTAAAGTGGTACTTCCGGTTGAGGAATATTGACACATAACGCACCGTCAGATCCCATGGTGATACCTAAACGTAATATCAAGTTTGAACTTTCTACGATTTTTCGTTTTTGAGCTATGCTGTTCACATACACACACACACACACGGACACACACAGACCATTTGCTAAAAACCACTTTTTTGGACTCAGGGGACCTCAAAACGGATATTTCCGGTGAAAACTCGATATCGAAAATTTGACACGATTACAATACTTCCTCTTACTAGGAGTAAGAGAAAGTAAAAAAAAGATATACAAATATTACAAATTAAAAGAATAGTGAAATTTCAAAAATTCAACACAACCACAGTCTAGCGCTCGACACTTACCACTCTTCTTTTTTCTCCTCAGTAATTATATATCTGTCCACCAGGGGCATGATATGACAATACAAACATTGAATAGTGTTGTGGTCAGTTGGAGCAGTGGTGTAGGCCACTTGACGCTCTATGAGGTTGCGCTGCGCCAGCTATGCAGATTGGTCGATCTCTTCAGTTGAGCCGGCAGATCTTGTGTTGGTTTCTACAGTCACAAGTTGATCTTGAGTATTACATTTGGGAGGCGCGGATATTCAAGATGGATTGCATTGCTGGTGCCGCGAGCGGTGGATGGTACAATAAGTTCAAAGTTTGCTGTAATACGAACAATTGAGACCTATACAAAGTCTGCTAGCCCAATATAAGTACTTTGCAACTGCTACAGAATTCAACTACCGACTTCCAATTGTACGTTCTAAAAACTAAAAATAATTGTTAATGCTCCCTTATACGTTCCCCTACCAACATTCATTCCCATTTAAATATCCCATTCGTCTCAGATATTAACGCTGTATCCTCTGATCTTTAATGTATCCACCAGAGCATTTCCCACAATGCTCTTCGTAGGCTGAAATTGGGTGGACGTGCAACCACCTTATAACGCCGAGCTAGGAGATGACTACTTCCATAATGGCGAAATATCTGGATGTCGTCTCTCATTTATAGAAGGCTATCTAACGAATGGTAAAAAAAATTGAGAACCTGTAAGAATGCCATTGAACTAACAATTATTCCATAAACATGGTCCTAATTCAATTAATAACAAAGCTATAGTACAATATCTTCAAATATAATATAATAAGTTTGGTAGGATGGAGGTAATTTTAATATAAATTAATAAAATAGAAAATACATAGATTCATTGACGCAGAACATAATGCATTATTTTAGTCATATCCAAAAACGTTTCAAATGGTAGACACGATATCATTTTTGTAAATTTTTCATCAAAGCTGAGAGTAAACATTTTAAAGTTATTCGAAAAATTCGTGTTATCTTTTTGACCAAAGTTATACCACTAATCATTATACAACACATTATACATATTATACAACAAATAATTAAAATATTACATAAAGGGTTCTCATGGGATCTATATTTAGGAACAGAACTTAGCAGAGTACTTATAAAAAACAAACTAAATAGTGTAGTGGAAGAAAGCAATGAAAATAAATAGTTTTGTAAAATATATTAAATAGTAAATTTACCTTCAAAAAGAGTGTATTTTAGAGTCAGGTACTGTAAATTGGGGTCATTGCTAGTAGGGAAACAAAGGCACAAAATTTAATACAATGCGACTTGGCCAACTGCTTTGTTAGAGAGCATTCCTTCGAACAGTTAGACTTCTGCCTTCAAACAGTCGCAATTCTGCTTCCAAAGCCAGAACACTTCAGGAATCGCTCTCTTAGTATCAGTGCCAGTTTCACAATAAATTAAATAAGTTTATAATATCAAATAAGTTGTAGTTATTATTTTAACAGAATATATTTATTTATAAAACAGTGGCGATTTCTTAATTATTCTTAATACTTCTATCTTTTCCTCAAACATACTTACAAGCCTTTATACAAGACCGCTCGTGCTATACAACCAACTACACATCATCACACCATAACATTACATTGGTGCCAGCTGTTTGGGATATTTTCAACCAGAATCCACAAATTAAAAGTAGGTACAATTTTCAATTTCATAATTAGACAAATTATCCATCAGATAATTTTATTAACTTTTAAATTATTTTCTCAGCGGAAATATCTTAAATATTTCCCATAATTGAACTTTCTATTGAATTTCATTTTTAAATTTTTGTATTTGCACTATCCCTTGTGAATTTTGTATTTCCAAAATGTATAAAATTAACGGACAAAACATGAAAATCGACGCTGCTGTAGAATATTTACTGGCTCAGCAACAATTAGCAAATCCTCCAATTAACAATCAACCTAGTCCCTTAAGAAATTTGCAATTGATAAATAGTTTACCCACTTTCAATGGCGAAAATTCAGCCAAAGTGTCCGATTTCCTAGACCAAATTAGCCATTGTGCTAGTCTTTCTGGCTGGGACGACGCTGCTAAATTAGAAATATTAGCACTTAGGCTCTCAGGGTCTGCAAAAATATTTTACGACACCCAGAAAGCCGAATTACAACGCCAGGGTACAATTATAACGTATCCTCTAATTTCAGAGCGACTTCTAGCCCGATTTCGTAAGGAGAAAACACCCCTAGTCCTCTTACAACAGATGACTAATATTCAATCTCTTCCAACAGAGTCTCCTGAAACTTTCGCGGATAGGATTAGACATATCCAATCCGCCATTAGTTTGAAAGCTCAAGCTAACCCACTCGAGGCCTTACAAACTATTTTAGATAAACTGGCCACTGATGCGTTCCTGAAGTCACTTCCTCAACCGCTTCGTAATGAGGTACGAACTAAGCTACCTCAAAAATTAGACGAAGCACTATCTTATGCCAATGCCCTAAAAGAAGTACAGGCTTCTGAAACAAACCCTACAGTTTTCGCTGTCACTTCGAAAACTTCTAATCGCACACCCCCATCTCCTTGTCGTTTCTGTGGACAAATGCATTTCCACAGAGAATGCCCGCATTGAAATAAAAGTCAGAAGCCACCATTAAAACCAACTTCCACTCGTAGAGTTTTTAATCTAATAAAGAACAGGCCATGCCGCCAATGTTCCGCTCCACATTTTGACGTGGACTGCACCAACAAATTTAGACCAAAACCTCGTACTAACTTTGGCAAAATGCCTAAGAAATTTAATATTCCTCAAAATTTTAATCACAGAGTATACAGTAATAATCGCTATAATAATAATAATAATAGTAGTCAATGTTATACTAACAATAATAATCCTCGAGTTAATTCAAATAATTCACGATTTAACTCTTATTCAGATAGACCCCAATATAATCATAATAATAATGGTAACGAAACTAGCAATAACCTCCAAAATAGGCCCACTTGCCAATTTTGTTCAAAATTTGGACATACGGCTCGTAATTGTTTCCAAATACAGCCCAAAACGAGTTAGCCCTCAGTCGCTTTCTCGACTAATATTACGATCTGATATTATGACCATGGCAATCATACCTGCTTCCATCAGTCCTGTCTAACTAGGTAATACCTAACTATGGCATCACGTCCCTTCATTTGCATGCGGACAATGTCAAAAATTACAAATTTTCTGGCGAATTCATACTTTCGCAATTAAAAGGCAATTTCTAATGAATACTTGTAGAAACATTCTTACAGGGCAATCATTAATTTGCGCACCGTATCTAACTCTTAAATTCAACATTCAATTTTCAACTAGTACTCAAACGCACTAATTTAGTACTAATCGCTAGGCTCACTAAAATCCCTAGTAACTAGCCACAAAATTTCTGTGCCACCTCGCGCACACAATACATAACACTTGAAACAACATACTTGACATAATCTCTTGAAATAATTCTCAATATATCACACTTCTTAACTTTACATACTAAACCACATGTAAATGTTATATGTAAGAATAAATGTATCAGGATTATATCTAATTAAGTTGTTGCAATAATGGACATATTATTTTTGTTTCAGCACTGAAAACTCTCGTATCACGAGTTACAAATTTATTCCGCCTTTAATATTTGTAATTAATGCATTGTATATTTCAAAAATTTTAAACAATAATTTACAGTTTTATTTTGCAGAAATCAAGATGTCCAAGTGAATTTATTATTATTTTTAATATGTGATAATATTAATATTTTTTTATATATTGTATTTGCCTAATTAATTAATTTTTTTCAGTTCGCCTTAAAAGGAAATTAAATAATTTGTATTATTCGTGTACTTGTCTGTCATTTGTATTTTAATGTTATATTTAATAATTCCTAATTGTTTTCTTGTATTGTTAACTTAAGGTATGTGAAAACACAGCATAGCTGAAGAGCTGATGAACATACAATCGGCTCCACCTTTGTGCATACTCCCTCAAGATATATATTTGATCTTTATCTCTTAGCTTTAATCATTTTTACACTAATATTTGTTGAAATTTAAATTTGTTTAACCTCTCTTTTACAGATCCAAGAATCTTCGTCGACTGCACCATTGCATGTGCATGAATGTTATTGCATGCGCATGAATTTAATTGCATGAAAACTGCATGATTAGTTTTAAGAAATTGACATTATCAATAATGTATTTATGTATAATTCTGTATGATCATTTTCAGATACACAAGATTTCACCAAAGGAAAAGATCTTCATCTTCTCATACCCTTTGCAATCGCATATCCTTCCTTATCCTTGCTCGCTTATTAAATATATATATTTTTTTAAATATTTTGTGTATTTATGTGTTAATTATTTTTGAATTACTTAAGAGTTTTTTTTTGTTCATATAGAGTTAATTCAAGAAAGTACATACACACCACCCGTACCGACTTGTCTACATTGATCGCCTTGTCTACCCTTGCCAGATACACCTTCATCAGCAACACTCTCACTCGCCAAGCAGTGTTCGCCTATCAGCCTACCACCACAGCAACGCTCACCCACTCAAGCAGCGTTCGCTCGAGTAGAAGACATTCAACCACCACAGCAACGCTCAATCACTCACGCAGCGTTCGTACAACACACAGCCACTTTGCAGAGATCACACACACGCCTCTCGATAACTTCCAAGCCTCTACTACTGCAGATTATCTCCCAAATTTTTCGTGCCGAAAAATTTCTCCAGGAGGGGGGATAATGTAGTGGAAGAAAAGCAATGAACAATACTATTATATTAATGGTTGTTTGTGTGGGGGGGGTTTGTACAATATATTAAATAGTTAAATTATTTACCTTCAAAAAGAGTGTATTTTAGTGTCAGGTACTGTAAAATTGGGGTCATTGCTAGTAGGGAAACAAAGGCACAAAATTTAATACAATGCGACTTGGCCAACTGCTTTGTTAGAGGGCATTCCTTCGAACAGTCTGTACTCTACCTTTAGACAATACAGTCGTAATTCTGCTTCCAAAGCCAGAACACTTCAGGAAGCCAGAACAGAACACTTCAGGAATCGCTCTCTTAGTATCAGTGCCAGTTTCACAATAAATTAAATAAGTTTATAATATCAAATAAGTTGTAGTTATTATTTTAACAGAATATATTTATTTTATAATCAGTGTGATTTCTTAATTATTCTTAATACTTCTATCTTTTCCTCAAACATACTTACAAGCCCTTTATTATACAATACCGCTCGTGCTACTACAAATACACACGCATCCACACACCATTACATTTCACTAGTTATATAAAAATATATGATCAAGAAAGATAGTTTAGGATAATATAGTTAAGGCTACTGAGGATCGTCACAGGTGATTAAAGGGCGTTTTCTTTATTTCAATGTTTCGACACGGTTTTTATGCCTTCATCAGGCCTATAAAATAAGAATGATTTTTATAAAACAATCAACCAAAAATTACAAACAATTTATAAATCAATACGATTAAGATTAAGAGTAGAAACATTAATCCAAATATATAAAATTTGGAAAATCTACAAATAAAATTCTTATTGTGCAATGATTTTTTTTTCATTTTTTTTATTTATTTATTACATTGCTTATAGAGTCAAACCCTTTAGCAAGGAGTTGGATTCACAAGGTGAACACAATCTTTAGCAAATTATAAAGACAAAATATTAACATATAAAGTAAAGTAAAAAGATAAAGTATAAACAAATTAAAATTAATACTAAAATAAGAAATAGTACCAATTTAACTTAACAATAAAGAAAAACCCTGGCGTCGTGTAAAGTTGATAATGATATTTAATTATATAATACGACATATGATAGAAATTACTTCCTAGAGAATAGAACTAAATACATTCTTGTGATAAAAAGAAGAAAATGTTATTATTATTATTATTATTATTAATTACTATTGGTTTAATAAGAAACTTCTGAGAGCAGCTGCTCTGCTGACAAAGTTACAAACTAGATTGGCCTGATATAGAGACACAATGTTCAGAAGTCTTTCCAATGATTCTACTTCGTTGGATAAATCCAGGTTTAAATAGTTTACAAAATAGTCCCCAATAGGCGCTAATAGTAAACACTCAAATAAAAAATGGAAAAGTGAATCAGGCTTTGAGAGATTACATAGAGTGCAGGTAATTGATGAGTCAAATATGTATCTAGTACCATTTATATAGATAGTTACCTTTTTTAGGTAAGCTAGACGTAACTGTATAATGATTCTTGTCTTATATAAGTTATAATTTGAAACTAAATACAATTCACAAAGACCTAGTGTGCTAATCTTTCTGTAATTAATATTATAATTTGAATTCATTACAGAGTCAATATCACTGGACAGAAAGTTATTTTTGAGACTTTGAACAATTTGTGAAAATATGCTTTTAATTATGTTTGAATCTAAAGTAAGAAAAACATCTAACATCCCAATTGTCACTAACTCTTTTTTTATTTGTGAGACCCAATTATAGTCAATATTATAAGAAGACGAATCTAATTTCAAGAGAACGTCAAAACAAATTCGAGGCAATCTGGAAGCAGGCATTTCAAGTAGCTTGATTTGGAGTGATAGCATTGATTCAATTATGGTTAATTTAACCGGTGATATTACACATTCCGTTCGTACATAACTGTTAGGGGTGCATTTTGGTAAATTAAAAACCTGCTTTAAAAACTGCAATTGAACGCATTCTAAATCATCAGAATATCTATATGCCCAAATTTCACTTGCATACAGGAAGGATCCTTTAATAAGTGCAAGTCAAAATCTGATTTTAATAACATTTTAACTGGTTTAATTGAACATGTCCTGGAGTTGATCAAAATCTGTTTGACCTGACTTGTGGCTAGTTTACCTTTGGAAATAAAATAATTAGAGGCTTGAACAAATTTTCCTGTGGTACTAAATGGTACACCTAAATATATGTAGTTATTCACAATTTCGAGAACGGTATTGTTTAGAAATACCTTGGTGAATTTCTTCGGACGAAAACTTTTAGAGAAATGCACTAGTTTGGTTTTTGAGGTATTAACAACTAGATCATTTAGTCTGCAATAGTCTTCAAGTATTAAAAGCTTTTCTTTGACATCAATTATGGAGTTTGCAAGGATAACGATATCATCTGCGTAACATAATAAGAAAAAAATTTTGTAATCACCTACTTTAATAGAAGTGGCACCTTTCTGTATAAAGAACCTAACCAAGTCTGAAATGAATATGTTGAAAAGGAAAGGGGAAAGGGGTTCCCCTTGTAAAACGCCTCTGGTAACTGACATATACTCAGTAGCCCCGTTCCCTGCTAGGATACTCACCTTTGCGTTATCATACATTGACTTAATGATATTTGTTATTTTCGAACCTAGTCCTGTTTTCAGAAGTTTTTCATACAATAAGGAATGGGAGACGGAGTCAAATGCTCCTTTCAAATCTACAAATATGCCAAAAATGGGA
>JAAEAF010009249.1:0-42518 GCA_011037195.1 Triatoma infestans
AAGTATGGAAGAAGAAAACAAGTTGGAAGAAGAAAAAAAACGGAATCACAAAAAATCTTTCAGTTGTGTAGTATTTCCGTTTTGATGAATTTTGAAAGAATCTTTCTGTCGGGATCCATGGTTGTACCAAACGGAATGTCAGTTTTGAATTTTTTTCCTTTTTTTTTTTTGAGCTGTACTATTCAGAAACCTTCTATATTGTTATAAAAAATTTTATAAACAAATAATTTATAAAAGGAAGATATTCCATTTCCTGTTTAAAGTGTCTATCTTGTTTATCCTATTTCCTGTTTATTTTTAGAAAATCATAAAAAACTAGGAGGAAAAAAAAAATCAATAATGTCGCAAATAAGTTGATAAATTTCGTCCGAAAACTTATATCAAATGCGTGATATCATAAACGGAATGTCAAGTTTGAGAATTCCTGGGATACTTCATTTTTTTAAAGAATTTAGTTCACAAAAACACACACACACACACACACGCATAGGCACATACACACACAAAACATACACTAAAAACGTTTTTCCGTTTTAAGAGGACCTCAAAACATATATTTCCGGTAAAAAGTCAGTTTCCCAAAAAATTGACAGGATCGTCCATACTTTTTTCTCTTTCAGACTAAGAGAAGTTGACAAATGATTATCGATTGAATGCTCGCATATAAATAAAGATATTGAATCATAGAATCGTATTTCTAGAATTATGTTTAAATACTTTATTAAAAGCTTTATGTGCTGGGAAATTAAAAAAAAAATGACATACTAAATTAATTTATGCCCAGAATGTCCTTACTGTAATAACCGCTATATTGATTAAGCCATTTATAGATATGTGGATCATTTTCTCATCTTCTCAGTATCTCGTTTGAAGTATTTAAACGTTTGAAGTATTATTATTATTTAAAGCCTTGAAATGTCCGAAATTATTATAGCAGGAAGGCCAATTTAATGTCTTTAGGTAAGGATAGAATTTCGAGTTTCTCCAATATTGCGGATTTAGCCACTTATTCATTTGACTTTAGAAATGAATAGAATAATAAATGAACTCTAAGTCAGGAGCAAGGAAATTGGAATGAGAACAAAGAAAAGATTTACAATTCATTCATGGAAAGTGTAGTCACAAGCGCAGCAGTAAACTAGACGTTATCCAGAAGAGGTGTCTTAGAAAAATGGACTTTTAGTGGAAAGTGATATATAGAGGATCCAGCAAATCTCTAACTTCGAAATTAGATAGAAATTTGGTATCCCAATAGATTAAAATTGTATGGTAAACTAATGCGGGTGGACGAAGATTGCTGGCCCAAGAAAATCAATCCTCACCTTTACTCACTTGAAAAGAGGAAAAGAGGCAGACCAAGGAAGCGTTGGATAGAGGATGTGGACCAGTGATGGCAAAAGGACAAAGATAGGGTGACTGGAAGAATAGTGAGCAGTGGCTGTTGTAAAAAAAATTGTATAGGCGGCTTAGAGCCCCGGATTAATATCTGGAGTTTCTTTGTCCATCTCCATCGGCATCTTATTGTTTTAGCTTGCACTTCCGGTTAATGGATTTTTAACCAATAGTTTCTTATCACATGCGGCAGTGTTATCTAAACGGAATTCAAGTTTTGAAATTTCGATGCGATTTCTCATTTTTGAGGTATTTGGTTCACTACACTAAGATACTCAAACATACTGGCCATTCGCCCAAAACATATTGTTATTATAATTAGGGTACTTCAAATCAGGGTATTTTTCGTAAGAAACCCGTCGAAAATTTAACACGATCGTACTTCCTGTCTTAAGTAAGAAAAAGTCAAAGTATAAACCGCAATTGTTAGTTTTTTTTTTTTTTAATTTAAAAAATTATTTATTATTGAAATAATATTTAAATTAGAAAAATTAATATTTAATTTTAAACAAGTTTGACCAAATGTGTAAAGAAATTACTACTGCTATATGGTGTTAGATACAAGATGGCGATCAGCCCTCCTTCGTTTAGTGCGGCCTTTTGTTTTATTGGCTCTTTGTTTCCCCCACTAGAACACTCCAATATGATACTCTTTCACAAATACTATATCCATTATCTTATCCATCTATCTTACTTCCTTTTATAGAAATTCATCCATTATATGATCAATTTTATTTTGCTTTCTTTTATGTGAAGATATTTTTTTTCTAATTAATTAAGTTTCAATACTTAAACAAATTAATAGTTTTCCCCTAATGAATATTTGTTTCTTTTAATTTGCCGATGTGAGTAACAAAAGTCCTGATGTTTTGATAAAGTTATTACCGCGGTTTGTATGCTTGTAATTTTGGAGATACTATTCTCCGAATATTCCATTTTCTAGAATGTGTAGAATTTATTTATTTATTATTACTATTTTTTATTTAAGGCGCGTCAACATCTATGGTCATTGGCGCCCGGAGCCTTATCAGCAGTACTGCCCACCTCCGGATAGTGTTCTATCGTTATAGACAACACTACTCATCACCAGACAGTGAGCTGTAGAGAGAGGCTCCCAGGAAGAGAAAATCTAAGGACAGCACTGCTGGACTCGAACCCGGAACCTCCGCGTTACTAGTCCAGCGCGCTACCACTTAGCTAACCCCTTCACATTTATTATTATTGAGATTTTATACAGAAATTCATATAAGGACTATCGATTTAGGTTATTCTAAGGCTCGTAGAATATTTATACATTTTTTCTTCATGCCCAGTATCGTTTCTATTTTGATTTTATAAATTTTTTTGTGACCACATTTAGCCACACGTAATTAACTTATATTTAATTTACTCATCACTAGAGATTTAAAATAATCACAGTTATGCCGTATTACAGTTAAACATACGTTAAGATTTAGATAAAAATGCTAAAATACTAAAGTTCGGGGCCTTTTAAATAGTGTTAAATATTTTTTTTTTATAACATTTTTAAAAACAATATCAATAAATGAATCAGAAACATTACTTAATTACTGTTTAATGTAACGTTTTAGTATCACACTGATTAACCTGCTAGTCACCTTACACTTCTCAAGTGTTTTTTACATTTTTATGGATATGATAATACCATAAAGAAGTCTTTTAAAAAAAATCAAATCGCTGCTAATTTTTCCGTTCTGTCTAAAACCACGAAAGTCAAGTTTTATAAGACATGAGTAGGAACCGTATTCATTTATGGTTCTGAGAACTGGACGATGATAAGGTCAAACGAGAAAAAGGCGTCTTCTCGGTTATGAGAGGAAGATGCTATGAAGGATTTACGGCGAAGCATTCAAGCGCAACTCTTAGAGAAGAAGGACAAACGCCAAAATTTAAGCTCTTTAAAAAGATCTTGATGTTTGCCTTGTTATCAGCTTTGCCAGGCTTTATTGATTCTGAATAAGATTCTGAAGAAAAGAATATTTGGCTCTAAACAAATCAGTCGGCCTAGATTGAGATGGGAGGACTGTATAGATGCAGACGCTTGGAATGCTTATAAACTATACATAATTGGAATATAACAGCAATAGTTCTGGTCATGTTGGAACAGGCCAAGATCCATTTTTACATGCCCATGCAACCTGCGGCCCGGGTAACTCTCCCGTGCGGCTCGCGTTATGGTATTGGAGAAAAAAAAAATTAATAATCTATATAATATTGTGATCACCACTGTTAAGATTTTAATTAATATTATATAGAATAGAACATAGAGAGGTTCCTGTCTGAACTTGCTTTTAAAAGAGAGTTGAACACTTCGTGATCGACAAAACTCTGGACATGTTTGCGCAACTCTGTTTATGTTTGCGCTTGGTATAAAAAAAACTACATAATAAGGGCATGTTTTTCAAAAGAGATTTTTAGACATATTGCCAGAAGTGAAGCTATTTATGGAAATCAAGTATTAGCACGTGCCACATTTAAATGAGGATGATTAGATGAAAGATCTTGCATTTTTGGTAGATATTACCTCCCACTTATCAGATCTTAATGTAAAAATGCAAGGAAAAAATATGTTAATTAACGAGTTTTTGACGCATATTAATGCATTTATAGCAAAACTTTCTTTGTGGAGGAAAAAACAGATTAAAGATAATAATCTCATAAATTTTCCAAATATGTTGGCTAGATCTAATTCAGTTCCCAAAAAATATGAGGATGTGCTAGAAGAAACTTTATCTTCGGAATTCGAAGAAAGGTTTCGGATTTCTTATCTAAAGAAGAACAAATAAGAATGTTTGCAGTGGAAATTGAAACATTACCTGAGGAACTTCAAATGGAGATAATTGATCTTCAATCAAATTCAGATTTAAAAGATGCGTTCAAAGAAAATTCAGTTATAGAATTTTACACGAAATATGTTTCAGAAAATAATTATCCGCGTATGCGGCAATATGCGTGCCGTATATTGTCATTGTTTGCTAGTACATATGTATGTGAACAATTATTTTCCATTATGAAATTAACTAAGACCAAAAATAGAACAAGCCTGACGGATTATCATCTTAAGAATTCTTTGATATTAACTTCTACTACAAACATTCAACCAGATGTACCAAAAATTATTGCCCAACATTAATGTCAAAAATCGCATTAATGTATTTAACTACTGTTTAAAAAAATTGCTATTTTGTAAATCATACACGTAATAGACATTTATTTTCCTAACTTGTATTGTTAAATTTGGTGTTTACGATTAATTTTTTGAGCAATTTTTTTTATTTCATGATAAAATCCTTAAATTTAAAATTGAGTAGTTTATATTTGTAAGAAACACCATATTCCTGCTGATTTATGTCAAAGAGCGTAGTGTTAAATTACTTAAATCCAAACCGAAAAGTGTAATTGGGATTGGGTAAATACGTACTTTCCACACTTTGTGCGGCCCGCCGGAAGTTCATCAATCTCTGAAATGGCCCATTAACTTTAAAAGGTTGCAAGGGCCTGATTTAAAGGATTGTAGCGCCAATTAACAAAATTCAGTGAATTAATATATGACTGTAATAATTGTGTGACTAATTCCCTGGTATTATCACGATTTTATTTTCTTATATAACAGGGACGAATTCTCTTCAAGCTGGAAAGTATTTTCTTCAGGCTGTGTTTAGTGTCGAAACCTTCCCTCTCTCTTTGGACCGTCCGTCCCTTCCATACAAAATAAAATTGTGGTAATACCGTGGAGTTAGTCACAATATCCCCATCATAGTGTTTAATATCATGTAATATATCTAACTTATACAAAATACATTTTGCAGAACTCCTTAAGAAGGCCAATAATGTTATCCGAAACGTAGAGCAAGTCAAGTATTGTTTTTTCTTTAAGAGAGTCCTCTGACCATTTCGTATAATTTAAGGTCTGACAGTTTTGTAAAGTAGTTTGTTACATTGATGTTTTTAAATAGTTCATACATTATAGTTTATAGTTTAAAGAAGTCAAATAATTTGAAGTAGGTACCATGGAATTTGTTATAGCTGACTTTTTTTAATTCTAATAAAAATATTTATGGCCATAGTGATAGTTGATAGTTGATAGTTCTTGATGCAGAGAAGATACGTTCGGATGATACTTTATATCATTTTTTTTTTTCATGTGTAAAACGGTAAAGGAATCCTTTGCTGAAAAACATATTATTTTACTTTATTGCTTGTAAGAAGAAGTACTGCAATCATGTAAAATTTCATGATTTCCAGAGTTTTCACCGGAATGCGTGATTTTTCGACTACTCTATGTGTGTGTGTGAGTGTAAGTGTGTTTGTGGGTGTTTGTTTGTTTTTGTGAACTCATTATCAACAACAAATAGGTATCTCCAAAATTTCAAACTCTTAGAAAGTCAAATTTTGACATTTCTTTGAGGCACTATCTTGGGGGATCCGAATCCAAAGGTTCCATCAAAATTCACAGGTTTCACGCGTATATTTTCATTATGTATTTTAGTGTGGATATAAGTGAGAATATGAAGGTTGAAGTGAAAAGTGGGACCAGATATTAGTGATTGTTTGAAATGCTGTAATTGCTAGAATTTGCATACAGCAGGCTCTATGTGTAGTGTATGACTTGTCAGGATGTGAGTGTAAGTATTGTTTGAGATGTTTGTCAGGAATATTCTGATTCTGATTTTGGGAGGCCATGATTCCTGAAGTAATGGCTGATCTATTTCCCTTTACTTAGTCGTTTAGTACTGACTGTACGATGTTCTTTTGTAGTATGTTCAATGTCTAAGCGATCAGCAAGCCGAATGGCGAGCGCTTTCCTGTTTGGTGCTGCGGCAGGATTCGATTTCCATGTATGGCTCCAACGGATTCTGTATCAGACGCAAAGGACAGAAATATATTGAAAGGGCAATAGCAATTAACTATATCTCCCATTAGAACAGAAAGCCGTCACATTTTACACCTCTTATCTTGATTGCTAACCAGTGCATCAATCTCCCTCCCGCCACATTATGCATGCACTCTACGTGTTTCTTTCATCTTCTTTTATCACAGAACACTTCCATGATATCCACGATCAATCTATACGCCAAGCGCTCTGCGGATACTAATCAAGTGCAAACTTTTGCAACAGCTGGGCAGTCAATCACTAAATAAAATTACAAATTGGCTAGGATTTGATTATGGTTTAATGATTCAGGGTAATTTGAAATCAAATTGCGTCATCTTTTATCAGGGCTACAAAGAGAGTTTTTTATTTTCTCCTTTCACCTTTCTAAGAAGTTAAAATAAAAGTGGGAATATCATCTTCCTATTAATATTACGGGCACCGACACCTAAAATGATAATTAAAAATTGACTGTAATACGTTCACTATGATGAATATTAACAACATCTTACAGGTAACTTACAATTATTTCTAAAATGTTGTTTCAGGGGAGTTTATATGTGGAATGAAATGTAGTTTTGGATACTTGATACATATATACTGCAACGTCCAAGATAATAAGTAATCATGAAGACTATAGTAGAGAACTAAGGGAGAGTGTAGGTTTATTTCACTTCTGATATATTGTACCAATTAACTCTTCGTTCTGTCCTATATATATATATAGCACTACCTCCCGTTACCTCCTCTTGTTCTAAACTAATCTATACAGTAAGAGTTGGGCCTATCTATTAAACACTCGTTTCCTCTTGAGGGCAATATCCGGTCAATTTATGTTCAGTACGCCCACAATTCTCTTCCCCTTCTACTTTTCCATCGCTTATACCATTCTAGTTACTTCCCCTGCTACTAAAACTACAGGTGGGTTCCTGGTTATGCTTTTGTTTTCCTTTATCTCACATTTCACTCTTATTTACTGATTGGGTAGTATTTTCAACAGGTATACTCTAAGATAGTCTTAAGAAGGGCGAGCGGGGTTTATAACATTTTCAAGGATTTCATTGCTCTTGAACAGGATTTTATTTCTCTTACACCTTCAATAGTGTAAGGATTTGGGAAGTTCAGTATTCATTAGGCGCAATTATTATCTGGGATTTACTAAGACGGGAAAAGATATTTTTAAAAGTTCGTAATAGCCATAAGTCAACACGTCAAAAATAAAATTCCAGAAAGTTATATAACATTCTAAAATATTTTATAACAGATTCTATTTGGGTTTCACAATTGGATTCTGTATCAAACTTCCGGTAAAAATCATGTACATATGAAGATAGCTTTTTTTTAAAAGCTTATAATTATTTTTCTAAAAAATTCAAATATTTTACTTCTTTAAGAGTAAAATAAAAACTATTAATTGCAACTTGATTTCCTGTTTAAGTATCACTCGGTGATCTGAACACAAAGTTTTTTCGATCAAAAACCATCAAGCGCACTGCGAATTTACTGAAATATTGTTTTAGTTTTCCGAGATTTTCTTACTTATCAACGAGTTTCTTTCAATTTTCCGAAACATTTTATAAACAATCGGAGGTAGTAGATTAGTAGATTGTAGTAGGGGATTATCGCACTGCGACCTGAAAGATCTATTGTGCCCCCTGGAGCCTTCTCAATGCACTGCCAGCCTCCAAGCAATGCTCTCTAGCTATAGACAACATGGCCCATCTCCGTACAGTGAGTTGTAGAGGCTTCTAGGAAGAGAAAATCTAAAGGCAGCATGCTGGATTCGAACCCAGGACCTCCCTCGTTGCTAGTCCAGGCGCTACCATGACCAATCCCTTCCTTCTCCCTTGGCTTACGCCAATCCTAGGGACGGGGACCCTAGTTTGTGTACGTGTTTGTCCTTGTCTGTAAAGTGTAGAGGTATGTAGTTTAAGTGTATTGTGTACTGTTCTGACGAAGTGCATGGTGCACTGAGCGAGCTGTGGTAACCCGTGGGGTCGCTACTCCCCAAGTAACTTCATGCAATAGATACCCCTTGCGGACAACGTTCACAGGTAACATCAATTGCTTTTGAGGACTTCGTCTATATTCTTATTGGTATAAGAAGAGGTATTATGAATATTGTTGAAAATGTGGATGGGTGTGCAATGCTGAATAACATCTGGTATTTTATCCGTCGTACCATGCATATTGATTTTGTTCCTGACTGGTTTCGGATTTTCATCCCTCGTCAGTGCAAATTTACCAGGTTGTATAGGGAGTTCACGTCAACGTAATGTTTATGTTATGTTACACTCACACTTATTGGTTGTATATATACAACCAACAAATGTGAGTGTAACATAAATATTACGTTGAAGTGAACTCTCTACACGAACTTGGTGAAATTGCTCTGACGATGGATGAAAATCCGAAACCGGTCAGGGACAAAATAAATGAATATGCATGCTACGACGGATAAAATACCAGATATTATGAACACGCTAGGTTTTTGGAAATTAAGATTTCCTAGAAGTAGTTGAAATATCTATTTTATGGGTAAAATGTTTTTAAAAATTTGTCTGTTTGTTTGTTGTCCGTTTGATGTATGTGAATATCTCCGTGCGCCTTTTTTTTCACTCTCGCTTTTATTACTCTCACTCTATCTCTCTCAGTTTTGTGCGTGAGTATGTGAACAGTTAAACTAGAAATAAAAATCGCATGGAATATAAACTTACTAGGTTCGGATAAAAATCTTACGCAACTTGAAATGCGAATTTATTGAATTCAATTTTCAGTTTTTTCTTGATTTTTCTCTGAAATGCACTAGAGATATTCTGTAAAAAATTGCCGGCAATGCACTGTGAAGGCACCGAATTTAGAGCTTTGGGCGAGAGGGGCTTTGGGAGAGCGTAGAGCTCAGTGAAAAAGCATAGAGATTAGAAACAAAAATTAAGCTTTCCTCTAAAGAATATAACTTCAGTGCAATTTATGGTTGTCTATCTCTATTAAGAAACATTAGAAGCATTGCTAAAAATTCCAAATTCTGAATTTATTAACTATACATTATTTACAAATAAGTTTATCACTTTTACTTGGACCTTGTTGCGTAAAAATTGATTTTATAGGGGATTATCCAGGTGAGATGCGACGACATCTCAGTTACAATTTTTACCTGCTTCACTTCCAAAAATATACCATTTCTCTGACTGGAGAAAAATTAAATATTTAGTAGAAATTGGAACTTTTAAAATGAGAGAATTGCGTTAAGTGAAAGGTTATAATTATTTATTTATTTATTTTTTTTTATATAAATCTTTATTTTCTATAGATATTGTAAGAGGAAATCGTATGAAATTTTCCAAGTTGTTATTTCACCGGAAATACATTTATTTCTCATGTCCATGAGTTCGAAAGAAAAAAAGTTTCAATTCAATTTCAGTTTCAATTCAGTTTCAATTTCAGAAATGAGACTTTATTGAATATTTTTCTTCTTTCAGTTTGACGTGTTTCACTTGAAAATGACCCAACAATTTTCTTTAAATTTTAACGTAATATCTAAACAATTGAAATGCCTATCACATTTATTGGAAACATTTTTACCCGGAAAAATTGATATTTTTGATGGTTTTGAAGAAGAAACAGTAACATTAAGTTTTGAAGATTAGTGCTGGCTGGATTAGGGAACCGGAAGTCCCTTGTTTGAGTTCAGCAGATCTGTCCTTTACAGATCATTGTCCGGTGATCGGCCGTTTTGTCTGTAACGAGAAAAGGCTATCGACAATGCACCTGACAAGGCTTTGAACGTCGAATTTTTTGGAGAGCGTAGAGCTTAAATAAAAAGCGTAAAGAATAGAAATAAAAAAAAATTAAGCTTTCCTCTAAAGTTAACCCGAACGTGCAACTTTACAGAATTATTTTTTGAGTTTTTTTGGGAGAGGGGGGATTTTCTCGAAAATGCGTGCTACGATTTTTTTTTTTTAAACTGGGATACACAAATAAAAGTTTTTAGTTAAGTTTAAATTTATACTACCGCTCTATAATGGAGTTGTTGAGGAGATAAATTAGGTTTGATTGAATGAACGAGGTATTGAAGACACTGTTATAATGTAGCTATAAGTTTCCACTAACTGCACTGGACTTTATAATGAAATTGATAGAATAAAAGGTGGGAGTAGAGATATGACACGATGCGATATATGGTTGAATCTGATAGATATCCTCTAGATAGATTCTCACTGGCTTATATACACAGGTTCTTCCACTCTAGCCTGCCTAAGTTAGAGAATAGTCTCTGTTAAACAGAGAGAGCCTGTCTTCTCTCTGCTGGATGCCATTACATCATCCCTGGGAGTAGAGATATGACACGATGCGATATATGGTTGAATCTGATAGATATCTCTAGATAGATTCTCACTGGCTTATATACACAGGTTCTTCCATTCTAGCCTGCCTAAGTCAGAGAATAGTCTCTGTTAACCAGAGAGAGCCTGTCTTCTCTCTGCTGGATGCCATTACAGCTCTATGCTTTTTTGATTGAGACAGAGGGCGCTGACACACAAGTCAGATATACATGTATAACCCTTACGATGTTTTTTATGGGAATCCCAACTTAACGGCTGTAAACATTGCAAATTAAAAAAAAAATAATTGCAGTAAAATATGACTCATAGGAGGGTTTCACTTCAGATTTTTCTTTCCATACCATTATCTTTAATATTCTCTGTTATATAATAATTTTTTATTTACTTTAATTTAAGGCGCTTCAACATCTATTGTCATTGGCGCCCGGAGCCTTCTCAGTGCACTGCCGGCCTGCGGACAATGTTCTTTCGTTACAGACAACACTGTCCATCATCGAACAGTGAGTTGTTGAGGTTTCTAGGAAGAAAAAAATTCTAAGGGTAGCATAGCTGGACTCGAACCCGGGTCCTCCGCGTGGGAATCCAGTACGCTAATCACTTAGCTATTCGCTTTCGTATATAACAAATTAAAACAGCTTTTAAAATTCTCTCTAATGAGAAAACGATGGAAGGTGATAAAAAAATTGTTAAAATTATTATTAAGAGGAAAATTTTTCCTAAGGAAAACAGCTTCAACGTCTATATTATATAAATGCAACCGCTCTTTATGAAAATTATGTCACATTCGTTGTCAGATTGAAGAGAAACATGTAAAGAGTATTTACATGGGATTAGAGTTTTTCTAGAGTACAAAAGAAGTTGTTATTTGGAAATGATTAAATAGATGATTTTTTTATTATTTTTTTTTGCAAAATAACTGTTTTACTGAACTTATAAAAAGTATAAATTGACTTAAATGCATTCCGTGAAAAACTGGGAACGTAAGTTAGTGTTCTTTTCTCTTTTTTTTGGTCTATTATTTCAGTGCATTAATGTACAATTAAAAGATTTATTTAAAAAAAAAAAATTTCCATCGGTTAGTTTTGACAAAAAAAAACGAGAATTATATTAAGATAGGTTTGAGAAGTTTCTGACATTACTTATAATTTTGACATTTTCTCATATCAAGTTAATATACTCGAAACAAGATGTGCCTATAAGTATAGTCTTTTTGGGACAAAAGAGTCTCCGGAAGTAATGACAGATATTGTTCGAAATCATACGGTGATAGCTAAACTATCAACCAAGTTCAAGATTTCCTCTACTTTTCATTCTTGAGCTATCGATTGTAACAATTTGTGTTGTAAATTAAATGTTTTTTGGGGGGGAGGGGGATGGGTCGGAGGGATGTCTGAAAATAAAAATTCCATACAACCCTTTATATAATCTAGTACTAGCCTCTACTAAGAAGGATGTGCCATTTCTTCAAGCAAACATTCAGGTATCTTCTGATCACTCTGTGACTAGCCACAAGGTTTTTACTTACATGGATGATCTTACAATTGTCTTATATTAGCCGTATCTAGGAGTAAAATCTGTATAATATCACATCACCTTCAACTTTCCTTCAACACACTTCACTACTTTTAGTAAACGTTGTCAGGCGATTGCTGTACACTATTTACAAATATTCATTTATGGATTTATTCATTCATTTATGAAGCAAATAAAACATTCCATTCATTTTGATTTGTGGCCTCATTTTAATTTTTTTTTTGTTTTTTTAAGCGCTATTGGTAGATGAAAATCAACATTTTTTAAGCAGGAATTCATTGGTGCTCTAGATATTTGATAATTACTATTAATTTGTTTTGTTTACTCTAGTATTTGTATTCAGTTTTTATTTGAAACAAGAAAACGATTAATAAAATAAACTATCCTCGTCCTTAGAAATAAAGCTACCGCATTATCTAAGAGGCCCATGTACTGCTATAAATAGCAATAGCCAGTTCTTCAAGCATCCAACAAGATGTTACTTACACACAGTTTTGTTTTGGTAAAAATGTCAAAGAAAGAATCCATAATAAAATAAAAAGAATGATTTATAATATGTACGTATATAATATTGATACTACAGTGTTCCGTGTACTCCCATAGAAATAATACGGATGCTCCACTTTGCCCAAAGCTGTGTGACACACAATACAAAGTAAGTAAAAAAATAATGATAAGTGCGTTATATAATTAAATATATATTAATTAAAGCGGTAATAATAATTTAATAGTAATGAGTTTTTAGTTAAGTAGTTAAAGGAGAGGAGGAGTTAGAGTGAATTTGGTGACAGACGGTGGTTTCGTGATAGGATACTGAGGGTCCAGAAACAAGCAATCTTCCTAATCCGAGTCACATGCACACACACACTTAGCCGGAGCTTAGAGCTTGGTAAGCGGAGTACTAGAGAAGGAAGGGATGAACTAGCGGGTGGGTAGCTTATCCAGAAAGTAATTTCGGAGCCCTTTGAAAAGGAGCTCGCCAAGAGGGCTGTCTGCCATTCCCTTTCTCACTCAGTGCTCTTCTCTTCTATTTTATTTTTTCCCCGCCTTCTATCTCTTGGGTGCAGATATTACCCTCACTCCTCACCTCCTTTTGCACAGTGTGCTTGCTTGCTCTTCCCCACCCTTCTCAAAAAAGTCTCATTCTCGCCTGGGCTAGGAAAACCTTCTACTATACCAACACCTACCATCCACTACTAACCACCGTCTCCATACTTCGTTCTTCTTCCTTTTTCTACATTAGCCGCCTTCTGGACCCTCTTATCTTCCAACCATTCTTGCCGTTCTCTTTCTCTGTTAACTCTACTCTTGTACACTATACCAACCCGAAAACCATTTCAACCAACTCCTCTTAAACACAACCACTCTCTCTCTCTCTCCATCTTCACCCGTACAACAACCAACTTCACATTTTTACATATTTTATTTTTATTGGCCGGCGGTAAAGCGATAAAAGTTTTGAGGCCTGTTTAAGACTTCCAAGCGAACATACTACAAAAAAAACCGTCCGCTCTATATCCAAACCTTGCCAGTTTGTGCCTATATTTGCTACTATCTCTTTTTTTAAAAGTTCTTCATCCCACTTGTGTCAGATAACAGTTCTGGTACACGGAGATTGCCCGTATGCTAGTAATACTTTTTTTTTTAAAATAAAGTCTTTCATTTCCTGTAAGATTGATCTTAAACTCAAAAGCTACTTTGGAATGGTAATCCTAGATGTTCTTATCAATAATATAAACAATTTCTAGTTTGTAAATTGCTCATAAAAGTCATTTAGAAGTGTTTAATCTTGCTTAATATTTCTTTACACTACTTTGAGATATTATATAATTATTATTCTACTTTATTATATTATATTGCCCAATCAGGAAGGAGGTTAACTGTTTTGAAACATTAATGATTATTTCATAGCAAAATAAAGTTATCCCTTTTCATCCCCTAACGTCTCATATCAGCTTTTCAAAATTGACCAAGCTAATAACTAAATCAGAACAGTAATATGTTAAATACGTCACTGTAATGAGGTCAGTAAAAAAGAAAAGACCATTTTTTTAACCCAAGAAGTTTCATAGACTTTAAAAATTATCCGTACACGATATTATATTAATCTTTATTGAAGAACTTGATGGCAATTGAACTTCTTTTACACCCACCCACTTTATAAATCCAGATTTAGCTCCATTCGACTATCATTTGTTTCATTCCTTGGCATAATTTCTTTACAGGAGAAAATTTAATAACATCATCGAAGTTGAAACTGGAGTGCAGGCCTTTTTTTTGATTCCAAACCCAAGATATGATATCAAAGCCGATCCAACACACATTCGCTAAGTAACATATTTTTTGTACTCCACGGTACTTCCGGTACATATGTACTTCCGGTACATATGTACTTCCGGTGAAAATTCAATTTCAATAATTTGACACGATCACCATACCAGGAATAAGAGAAAGTGAAATATATATATATATGTTATAATATATTTTTTTTTTTTTTTTCAAGACGCATCAACATCTATGGTCGTTAGCGCCCTGAGCCTTTTCAGTGCACTGCCAGACAACATGGTCCACCACCGAACAGGGAGCTTAGAGACTAGGAAGAAAAAATCTAAGGGTAGCACAGCTGGACTCGAACCTGGGTCCTCCGCATGGGAGCTATTCCCTTCCCTACATTATAATATTATTTTACAATTAACACTATCTTATTTTTACATTATATTTAAATATAACATTCGCTAAAAGCATTTTTTTTTTACTTCCACTTCCGGGCGATCGTGCCAGATTTTCAAAATAGAGTTTTCACCGGCAATACATGTTTTGGCGGTCCTCTGAATTCGAAAAAAATTGTTTTTACTGATTGGTCCGTGTGTGTATATGTGTGTATGTATATATGTGTGTCTCTGTTAACAGAATATCTCAAAAAAACGAAAAGATGGCAAAATGCTCAAACTTGGTATTCTTTTAGGCACTATCACCGCATCAGACACGAAAATTTCAGGCAAGAACCATCAACCGGAAGGGATACCTTATTGAATTTTGTTTTTTATTTTTTTAGTTTTTTGTGATTTCCTCGAAAACGTTTTCAAGGATTTTCTGGATTTCAAGGATTTCTTCAAAAAAAACTGGTTGGCTTTAGTTAACTATTGTCTTGATAGTTGGCAATACAGATCGTTACTTATTAAAGAATTTAATTTTTGACTCCTAAAATAAGTTCTAAAAAGTAAATAATAATAATAATAATAATAATAATAATAATAATAATATATAATAATATAATAATAATAATAATAATAATGCAGGAAAATAAATGTTATTAATGTATAGTGATAAATGTATATAAAAACAAATAACAGTGTTCTCTTCTTTTATTATGTATCTTTTTAGTTTTATTTTATTTTTTTGTTTTAAAATATTTATTAATTAAATATTTCTTGACAACTGACCTCCCACGGACGAAAACCAAATCATCGTGGTAGTGTCTTTTTGGGTAAAATAAAAACAGTTTGTTAATGCACTTTTCTATATAATTTGAATAAAGACATTCTATTCTATTCTAATAGTAAACTACTATGTTTCCTCTAAAGTACACTCCAATGTACTTATCTACATAATAGAAGCGTTGATGGAATTCTAAATTTTGTAGAAGTACGGTTGACCGGAAATGCAGTTTTTTTATAGAATAGATTTTGAGTTTTTTTGGGGGGAATTTTCTCGAAAACGGTTTCAACGATTTTCTTTATAAACTTGCAATGCTTGCTCGTATCATTTTTATTTGAAACATTTATCTGAAAAAAAAAAAAAAAAAATTGATTTTAGTGGGGGTATTGGAAGACTGTTAATTAGTTTTAATTTAAATTTGCACAAGCTTTCATTGGTTTTCACATAGATTGCTCCACATAAAGCCATACAGGTATACAAGTAAAATCCCCACTACCATTTTTATGCTAAGACCAATTAAACATTGTGGATTGCAATTTTAAAGAAAAAATTATCAAAAAGAAATGATATTAATGTAGGAGAATTCATGATGTGAGTGTTTCACACCAGATTTTTTTTCGATTTATTATTTAGACCTTCATTTATTTAGGTGTAAATATAATTTTGAAGACTTCACATGATCCCAATACATCCACTTAACAGCATGAGAGAACCTTGATAAAACGTTGATTTAGTATTTAACATGTAGTTTTCACGTCGTGAACTAATCGTATAGAAATATTTGGGTCAAACATTTTACGAGTATATCAGCAATTGTTCATAAATAATTAATTAATGGATTGGCTACTATTTGAAAAAGAATATGACAGTTTTAAAAATGTATTACCACGAAAAAATCTGAATGGATTTGAACAATTTTTTTTTTTTTGGAATTTTTAGAAATAAATATATTTTCTAAGAAAAATGAAACCAAGTATGAAGATGACAATGAAAACAACAGAAAATATATTTGCTGATTCTCTGATCAAGTAAATATACTTTTTTTTTCTTCTTTTTAACTTCCAATTTTTAAATTGCCTTCAAATTAGTAATAGGGATTCAGTGTTTGTTGATAAAGGGAGGGAGTTTAATCTGCGAAATGAGTGAATGATCAAAAGAACATCTAAACACCCTCCTCCCCCCCGCCTCGCTTGTTTTAAGGATGGGCAAATGGGGTGAATGTTGGTGGGTCGGTTGTGGGCCGAGTCGGACCGATATAATGGCTACGAAAAGGACTTGCGCCCGCTATCTTCACCATGTCCCCGGACATCTGGCGTTTTTTTTTTCCCAGTCAGTCATGAGGAGGAGGTGGAGCGACATGAACACTAATCAGTAGTGCCTTCTGTGTTTGGGCGGTGCTTGTCTTTTTTTTTTTTCTTTTTTTTCTACTTCTTTTTTAATTTGTGTCGAGCTGTTCATCATGTGGGAGGAGTTGTTACACTGATTACTGTCCATCAACTACAATCTGCCAGATAGTTTATAAACTATTAGACAAAACTACTTTCTTCATAGAAAGATTAAATTTCTCCAATGACATAATCGACCAGAATCCTATGAGATCTGTTATATAATTACAAAAAATTTAGAAAAGAATTGAAAATTTAACATTTAGAAAAGAATTGCTAACTTTTAATAAAGTTTTAAACAACAATCATTGGTGCTTTAAGATTGATAACAAAAAAAAAATGATGCGAAAAGACCCCAGGAGTTTTCCAATGTGAATTTCCAGCTTGCTATTGGCAAACAGAATATGATCTTTTAGATTTCCGCGGCCATTTTCATTATAAACATTCTAGTTTCCGGATTGAGACCTAGTCGTTGCCCTTACTGCAATGGGCTTCTTCAGGATCGTTACATCTTGAAAGCTAATGAAGCAATGAACTTTAATAAAAAAAAGAGGCGTGAACTTTTCTTCGCCATCTTGGCTCCTTGGTAGGTAAGGAAGAGAAAATTGAGCCCTGCCCATCAGCTACAGTGGGATGGCAGAGGAAAGAGCTACCTCCCCTTTTGCCTTTGACCTTGAAGAAGATTATTCCGATATGGGATATGGTTTTTAGCAAACCACTGACTCAGTCTCATCCCAGAAACTGAAGTGTTTTTAAAACTTAGGATATTGACGCATATTTAGTTTTTCATAACATATAAACCCAATACTCCCGTGCAGTAAATAGAAATGATAAGTTCCAGAAAAACCCGACTTTTTTTGTGTAGTATTTTGGTGTGATTTTTTTTGTGACCAAAAGAGGTCTACTATGCCACCTCATTGGTGCCAATTGCGAGATTAGTCCATCTCCAGCACCTCTTCCAGTTTAAGATCTCTAAGGAATTTCCGGATCTTGTAAGGTTCTAGGCGGGTATATCTTCCTTCAACACCAGATTACCCAGGTTTACGAATCTTCACTGGATACAGTATTGCAATCCGTTAGTAGGTATATAGGAGTCTCATACATCTCCCCACAGAATCTGCAGGTGCTATTGTGTTCTAGGCCGAGCTTTCTCAGTTGCTCCGTGAGTCTACAATGCCCCTTGAGGAAACCCGTCAGCATACGAAGCTATTTTTACATAGACTGATGCATGCTTCAGATCTTTTCTGATTATAATCGCCCAGAAAGTCTTAGCTTGCTTCAGTTCCGGGGCGGGTTGTCCAGAGCTGTGCTCTTATTCACTTCCTCCTCGTTTCTAACTTGTTCCCGAAGAGTCTGGAAACTTATTCCACAAAAGGTTTCTGATCTGAAAAAGGGTGATGCAGCGCTTTTTCTTGCCAGTATGTCGCCCACCTTATTTCCTTCCACGCCAACATGCCTTGGCACCCAAAGTAGCTCCTGCCCATAGTGGTTTAAAGGCGGCCTGGCTATCGGAAGGATTCCAATCTCTTGATTCTGATATTTCCAGTCGAGATTAAACTGGGCCCACCTTCCAATTCTGTAAATTTCCGCCTGGAAGATGCTGAAAAACTTGCCTATAAGCTCCGAGTATTTGGTCTTCGGCCTAAGCACTTCATGCTCAACCCCATCAGGGGTCCTTGACTCATCCGTGTACCACATACAATGACATATTCATTATGACTAGAAAGAGCGGATACCCTGTCATTCTTCTGATTTTCAGCTTCGAAGAAAAATAAAACCCAATGTTACTCCAGCACCCTCTGGATTTCCTTAAATTAATTTCATTCCCGGAAATATGTCCTCACAGACCAGCTTCCAGAAAACCACTTTTGTGCTCCGAGAATTTCAAAGAATATGTTTTTCTCATTTCTATTTAGAAAATCGTTCACTAATGCAATATTTACCGCTTACAGTAAAAACCATTTTGAACTTTTCCGGATAAATGTACAAAATAAAAGTTATTTATTTTTTATTTAACAGATAGATATAAGTACTCTTACAAAAAAAATTATAAATCGAAGTACTGTATTGGAATACAAGAATATACGATAAAATTTTAACAATATAAAAATAAAATAAGATATAAAAATAAAAATAAATATAAAATATAAAAATAGAATAGAATATATTATTGCAAAAAAATCATACAAAAATTCTATTTAGAAATAGAATAGATAAAAAAAATAAAAAATTTGAACTTTATCCACAAAGCATAAAAGGTTTTCCAAAAACCGTTGCCTAGAGTGCATGCAGTCAAATAAAAATAAAAATAAATAAATGCTACAATAAAAAAAAAAAATCATTTTACTAAGAGAGTAGAGATATAGTATATATTCTATCGAACTATTGATTATCAAGCTCATTGTGGTAGAATGAAAAAGCTATTACTATAATTTAATTCAGCTGAATGGGATATCACTGCTTTTAACCTTTACCCTTGTTATGATCTTTAAAAGAGCTACGATATTCATAACAAATATACCCGCATTCAGAATAGGTACACGTTAATAACTGAATGATTTTGCTGTACGGAACTTATTGACTTCTGCAGTTTTCTATAGCAATGTATTTATGTGTGGGTGGGAATTGAATCTTTAAATAATATGAACTATAAGTAATGGCTAATAGATACGAATTTTGCAAAAAATTATTCTCTAGTTTCCATAATTCTGCCTTCAAATCAGATATAAAATTTTTTTTAAATAATTTCCTTTATCCGATTACATGTGTTTTCTTAATCCTGCAGATGATCTTTTCTGGTGCTTACAACGAAATAATATCTAATTTACTTTTCTTTAATTTATTTATTATCTATTATATATAAAAATACATCTATTTGATAACTATTAACCGTTAACAATATTTTTAGTACAAGATACTTACTTACCTCTATATACCACAAGTAAAAAAAGGCTAACTCGTAATGTATATCTTGAAATCGTGAACGCCGGCCGGCTATTCTGATCATTGATGTCAAAATGGTGTTATAAAATAACGTAGCCTTAATGACACCAGTTAACCAAATGCTAGCAGATTACGACTGCTAGTCGTGATGGCGTCTATAATGGGAGAGAAATTTCAGACGGCTTAGAGTTTTAGTCAAGTCTGAAGATTCTGTGTAGATAATCTATTAAGATGGCATAATAGACTGGGGTTGTGGTAATTGGAATTCTACTGTTTTCTGCGGTTTTATGTGAAGACTATGTCTGTAAATTGTGTCCATCATAGAATGCTTATTTGCAATAGTTCTGAAGGGTTTTCGATTTACTTCTAATAAGACAAACTAATCAGAAACAACCAACAAAGTAGATGAAGATCCGATCTCATCAATACCAATGAAAACAAGCATGTCAAGACGAATACACTCTTAGGAATTGTTCCTTAACGGGAACAACCAAGGGACGGGATTAGCTCAGTGGTAGCGCGCTGGACTAGCAACGCGGAAATCACGGGTTCGAATCCAGTCGTGCTGCCCTTAGATTTTCTATTCCTAGGAGCCCCTACAGCCCACTGTCCGGTGAGTGATGACATTGTTGTCGTACGGGGGAGACACTGTTGGACCGGGAGGCAGTGCATGAGAGGTCCGGGCGCAATGACCACAGATGTTGAGACGCCTTAAATAAAAAAAAAATAAAAATAAATAACGGGAACAACCATCTATTCCATGAAGACTGCATGCTTAGGGTTATGTTTTTTCTATTCCGCAGCTATGGACCTGATTGGTATAATTGCCAAAACTACTGGGTTGTTATTGGGTGTGAGGTCAGCGCCATGTTTAAGTCCCCTTCGTGTCGCCAGTGAGAATGGAAAAAGCTGATGAAAAGGAATTATCTTTGGACAATCAGGAAGTCCAAAGTCCCCTTGGAGATAAAGAGAATTATATGGAAAGGATGAAGAGGATGGAGAACCTGGAAGGAAGTTTGCCTTTTGTTTCAACAATATTGTCCTAAATACAAAGCCAAAATGCTGAGAAACGTCAAAGAATTGACCTGGGTTATAGACGTATTTTTAGCTACTAAATCTAAAGGTTTATTTTGAGGAAGTGAATTATGAGCGCTGATTTTTAGTTGATTCGTCGACTACTACTAAATGTCAACGGGTGAATGTAAGAAGGAATTCGACAGCAGCCCGAAGAAACAACTCTACTGACATTTCAGAGAATCACCCCCAAGTAAAGTAGCTAAATGGTTTTTATCTTCAAGAATTTCTAGAGTTTAAAATATAGGATTAGAAGAAAATTATAAATAGTAGACTGTTACTTCAACAATGACAAAAAAAAAATCATACGGAATGGCAGCTGCTAGTGTAAATACAAGTAATGGAAAAATAAATTACTTTCCGTTAAAATAGTAGGGAAATAATGAAGAAACAGTAAATATAAGAGAAGATGATTGGTACAATATGTTCTGTGTTGGGGGGGAGAGGGGCTTCTGTAGATTGTATTATTGTAGTTAATATATTATTCATCTATCTGCTATAACCAGTTGGTACATGTCTGTCTGACTTGTTGATAACTTAATAGGATTAGATCAGAAAGGATAAGTAGGATGGGCTATTATAGCTCTCCCGGACTGTCTATTCCTTACACATCTTGTCTCTGGTATTATGGGTTTATTTTTAATATATTCACTAACTATATTACTTGTATTTTAATTAATATTTATTTCTTTTATTGATACCTATCTTATTTTTATTTATCATAATTCGTTTTTTGTTGCAATATATTAGCATTTTTGCGAGCATATTAGCATTTTGTTACACATGGCAACAGTGTTTTCAATATCTTGTTTTCACCGAAAATTTTAGTTGGTACACTGATAGTTGAATAATATTTTGTGCAAGTCACACTGTTTTGATAAAAAAAAACATTTCGATGATGGGCGAACGCCCGAAACTGATCGACGACCACAAAAAAGAAGTTGGCTATCATGGAAAAGTATCTCTGATATTTTTCAGCTCTGCGGAAAGCCAACCACAACAACTAAGGTTACTTCTTTTCCCAGGAGCAATGGAAATCATTAAAATTATTTTTTTTTCGTAAGAAATCCTATGAAATAAAATTATTTGTTAGACAATATGTATATGTTTAGTATTAATGTTAATGAAGATTCTCGACCGATCTAATAACAACTAAAGGAGATCTCGAGGAGCGGTCAATAAAATGTACACTTTTTTTAAATCTTTTCCAACGTTTCGACAAATTTATTGTCTTCTTCAGGGATCTGTACAACAATCAAACAAAAAGGAATAATAATAATAGTAATCACCATAATCTAAATATAGATAATAATAATAAAGAAATAGTTTGGGACAATTATTAAATAGAAGACAAATACAAAACAAAACAAACAACAAAATTTTTAAAACTACTTACAAAGATAAAAAAAATTGTTAATCGGTGTTGGATATATTTTCCATAAAACAAACTAAACTCAAATTATGTAATAAACAGAGAGAGTTACTAACTATATGAGCTACATCATCAGAAATGAAGGTATGTGGTAGATGAAGAGGTTATTAGAAGGTAGTATTCGGGAGTGGGGGATGAAAAGGAAAAACCAAGTCTTATGATGGATGGGAATTTCCAGGACGGGGGTTTAGGATACTGTTGTAGATGATTGACAAGTTGTTTGTGTCCGTCCTATAATTGATTGAAGTTGTGTGTTTTTTAATGTTTATCATTTCTAAAATGTTTCTTTTTTTTCTTGTTAGTGTTGGTCGCAAGAATTGTAGGGTTGTCATAGTCAAAGTTGTGGTTAAGTTCAATATGATGTCTTGTGAGGGCGGTAGTCGTGTCGTTGTATTTTTTAACTTTGCAATCGTATTCGTGTTGGTATAGTCTTTTTTTTAAATACTGTGAAGTATGTGGCTGGGCATTGTTTACAGTCAATTTTGTAAATTAAATCAGAACGTTGAGTAATAGGAGTCGAATCTTTAAGTCTAGTAAACATCTTTTGACAAGTATTGGAACTTCTGTGTGCCACAGAGATGTTGTAAGTCCGAAAGATTTTTGCAATTTTTTCGGATAGATTTTTAATGTAAGGAATGGAGATATAAGTGCAAGGTGATTGTGAGGAATGTGTAGGAGACTGTAATCTAGTTATGTTGGTGTTATTGGAGGTAAAGTGATTAGTGACTTCGGTAAGGACATTTTTTATAATATGGGTGGGATAGCTATTATTTTTAAATATGGTGGTAAGTAATAGTTTGTTTTGGTCATGGAAAATGGGATGACTAAGAGATAATACACGCCTTGTAAAGGAACGGATGAAGTTAATTTTTTGAAGATAAGGATGGTGAGAATGAAAGTGTAGAAAGCGGTCAGATCGAATGGACTTCATGTACCAATTAGTCACAAGAGAGCCATCGTTAGAACGGATAATGGTCATATCAAGAAAATTGATTTTATTATCATTTTCAATTTCATAAGTAAACTGAAGTCTCGGATGGAAGGAATTGAAAATATTAAGGATTGTAGAAATCTGAGTGTTAGGAACAGCAGTTAGACAATCGTCAACATATTTGAAGAAAAAGGGGGTTTTAAACGGTAATTTTGCTAGGGAATGTTCAATTAATTCAGTCATAATGATGTCAGCCAAAATTGGTCCAAGACTGCTACCCATTGCAGAACCAAAGATTTGTTTGTAAAACTGTTGTTTATATTGAAAATAACCCGAGTTACAACAGTGAATTAATGTGGAAATAAAGGTCTGGAGAGGAATTTTTGAACAATCTTGAATTAGATGGAATTTGCTTTTTATGATATCAATAGTTTCTTGAATAGGAATATTAGTAAAAAGAGAGGACACATCAAGTGAAATGAGTACAAAGTTGTTGGGAATTTTTAGGTTGTCAACTTTAGATTTTAACATAAATGAATCTTTAATATTGTAAGTGTCATTGGATAGGTGTTGGAGAATATCGGCTAGACATTTAGAGAGATGATAAGTAGGTGAATTTATAAATGAAATGATAGGACGAAGAGGGTTTCCGTTTTTGTGAGTTTTAACAAGGCCATAGATTTTAGGAGATACAGGTGAATTGTTGGAAAGGCGTAGTTTTGTAGGCATGTCTATGTATTTTTGGTTAAAAAGTTCTGTTACCAGTCTGTTGGTTGTGTTTTTTATAGAATTGGTCGGGTCCTTGTTGAGTCTAACGTAGGTATCTGTGTCAGAAATGAGGGATAGGATTTTACTTTCATATTCGTCTTTATACATGGCTACTGTCTGTTTACTTTTATGCCCAGCCACATACATTGGACAGACTTCACAGTATTTAAAAAAAAGACTATACCAACACGAATACGATTGCAAAGTTAAAAAATACAACGACACGACTACCGCCCTCACAAGACATCATATTGAACTTAACCACAACTTTGACTATGACAACCCTACAATTCTTGCGACCAACACTAACAAGAAAAAAAGAAACATTTTAGAAATGATAAACATTAAAAAACACACAACTTCAATCAATTATAGGACGGACACAAACAACTAGTCAATCATCTACAACAGTATCCTAAACCCCCGTCCTGGAAATTCCCATCCATCATAAGACTTGGTTTCTCCTTTCCATCCCCCACTCCCGAATACTACCTTCTAATAACCTCTTCATCTACCCCATACCTTCATTTCTGATGATGTAGCTCATATAGTTAGTAACTCTCTCTGTTTATTACATAATTTGAGTTTAGTTTGTTTTATGGAAAATATATCCAACACCGATTAACAATTTTTTTTATCTTTGTAAGTAGTTTTAAAAATTTTGTTGTTTGTTTTGTTTTGTATTTGTCTTCTATTTAATAATTGTCCCAAACTATTTCTTTATTATTATTATCTATATTTAGATTATGGTGATTACTATTATTATTTTTCTTTTTTGTTTGATTGTTGTACAGATCCCTGAAGAAGACAATAAATTTGTCGAAACGTTGGAAAAGATTTAAAAAAAGTGTACATTTTATTGACCGCTCCTCGAGATCTCCTTTAGTTATATGTTTAGTATGTTTATAAAAGTTTAATTTAAAGAAAAAAAAATAGCCTTTTTCAAGAATTTGATTGTTATTGTCGAATCCGCTAAAGTTTCATAAATATAATATTATATGAAGTTTAGAATTGTGAAATTTGTGAGTAAAGTTTCCGACATCTAAAAAAAACCCCACTTACACAAATATAGAATTACTAGAAACCATTTTTGCATTAATAAGAAGATATTTTTCCCGCGGCGAAAATCTGTTATACTTACTGTTAGGCTGAGGATCGGACATACACTTATAACTCATGGGCATCTACTGGTGGGTGGAAGAAGATCTAGATGTCCTCTCTGTGCAGGAACAGACTAACAGTTAGCACACGTTCTGGAAGGGTGTCAGGCTCTGCAAACAGATAGGCAACGAGCCGGCCTGACCCAAGACCTGCGCGATACTTTGAAAGAGGGATCTGCATATATCAAAGAATTATTTGAGTTTTTAAAAAGTGTAAAACTTATACAATGTAATTTAGAATAGATTAGATTAGGTTTTAGTTGAGTGGTGATAGAATATAGAGTACCCTCCCACAATATGCATGTTTTCAATGTGAGTGTAGTTCGCAGAGTGAATGTATTTATCAGCGTGAGTGTATTTATTAGCGTGATCGAAATTACTGGTATGTATGTATTTAGACTAGAATTTCATTTGGGGTGCAAGGAATATTTTTATAAAGTACTTGACCCCAATTTTAAATTAATATTTGTTAGTTAGCGACATACAATGTGAAGTATAACGGATGTGCAGCAAGGAGGAGTGGCACACCTTAAAATCATTTCGTTATAAAGGAAGCCACTCCATTTAACTGGGAAAGGAAAAGGATGGCGTCTCTGAGTGATTGCCAACTTTTCCCACTCCGTCGACTGGTTTCGATGATAAAAAGTGGGGAAGAGGGGCAGTCAAACCATAATATCGCCCGGTTCCAGGCCGCTTCCACGGGTAGTTGCAATGGAAGTTGAGCAAAAAGAAAGGAAGGCGCCCTCCTAGCTGACTTTAATTCGTAAAGCGCTAATGACCCAAGTTGTCGATGCGCAAAAAAAAAAAATAAGAAAATTCATTTTAGTAATTCTGATACGAAAATTCAAACAATTTTACGCTGAAGTAGTTGTTGAAAACGAAATAATATCTGCAAATAAGTACCATAATACAAAATATATGTAAGAATATAGGATCATAATTGTGAGTAGAAATTTAGTTAAGTGTGTACCATAGTCAGTAACATATGTGCAATTTAATTATATATAAAAGTGCAATAGATAGTATAATAAAACAGTGAATAGACCACTGAAAGAAAACCATGTATCAGATGCTAAAACGTTTGACTGAAATCATATATGACAGAAAAAGGAATAACCAAGAAATAAACAGAAAAAGAAATCTTTTTTATGGATGATTGTATATAAGCTGAAACTTTTGGAAATGAAAATATAAATATAAAAATCAAATTATCGAACATTAAGAGAGGAGGAAACCTTTTTAGTTATTCAGAAAGGCCATAAAAGATGAGGAGAGTCTGTTATTGAAAGTGATAGACATACATTTTAAACTAGCTTTAGTTTAGAGTATAATATAGCGCTGATTAGTTATTTCCTGATAAATTCGTTGTAACTTGTAACTTGGATTAAATTATTATTTCAAATTTTATTACTAAGATAAATGAAAGCCCCCCCGCCACGTTTGAGTTTGGTAAAACTGAATTTATTACTTTCATATATTTTGTGAACCTATGACTACGATCAGTGTTTTTAGCGAAATAGTGTGTATGGTGTATTCAAAATATCTCAAGAATGAAAAAAATTGAAAGAAGCTTTAATATTGGTCCGGTACCACTAACGGAATCTGACAGAAGATTTCGGTGAAAAATCTATTACCCAAAGGTGCAAATTTACTGATTTTTTTTTTTTTTAATTTTTTCGCGATTTTCTTAAAAATGGTTCAAGGGATTTTCTTTAAACTTTATAAAAAAAAAAAATTGCTTATCACTTTTATCTGAAACATTTTTGCGGGAAAATTGATTTTCTTGGCTTTCTGTGAGAATAGTTACATTAAGCTTTCCTCTAAAGTAGTCACTTTAGCATAATTTATGTTTTTATTACGCTATATGTATATACTTTTATATATATACGCTCGTATATATATTTTTTTTTTAATTAAGGGCGCGTCAACATCTATGGTCATTAGCGCCCAGAGCATTTTCAGTGCACTGCCGGCCTCCGGATAGTGTTCTCTCGTTAAACAGACAAGAATGTCCATCACCGAACAGTCAGCTGTAGAGGCTCCTAGGAAGAAAAAAATCTAAGGGCAGACGGCTAGACTCGAACCTGCGTCCTCTGCGTGGGAGTCCAGTACGCTAACCACCTAGCTATTCCCTTCCCAATTATATTACTATTAAATTATAAACTACTATTACTATAAGAGTAAGTTCTGTGAATTTTTCACATCAGATTTTTTTTTTTTTATTTCTTTTAAATTAAAGACGCACTTATCTGTTTATATAAATTATGCTATTGAATTGTGATAAAGATTTAATAATATTGTTATATATACACACCTCACTGAGCCTATTTCATATTCAGAATTTTTGTGGGATACTCCCCTAACTATGTTTCGTCTGGTTGATTCTGCTTTCTGCACCATTCGGTATTCATTTTTTTTCTTTTTTTTTTTTTTTTGATATCTGCCTATTGTACTGTAGTACCCTAACCATCGGAATGATCGTGTGCATGCATGACATCGATCTGGCAGTCTGCCTGCTGATGTTCGAACCGGATATAGAGGGACACTATGGTCAGACAGTTTCTCTCGTATTCCTCCTGTTTTTGTAGTGTTCTTTTTTATTTTTATTTTCTATAGAAAACTCATTGATATGTTGAATATATAAGTTTATGAAATATAAAATCTTTTTATGATTTTGCAAACAACAATTTGAATTTTCAAAATAATATTATTTAATTTTAATTGGCTGTTGTAAATTTTGTGTTGAAATATATTATTATTATTATTATTTATGCATTATGCATAATATTTTTTGAAAAGGTCATGCTAGGTGAACCTCATTATATCGCTTTTATAGTCTATAGCTGCAGTAGTGTCATAAATATTCTTCACTGTAATAATTATTTCTAGATAATTTATCTGTTGCTAACTATGGACTCGAATCATTTGAAGTGTTTCCTAATAAATAAAATAAATCATTTTTTTTCTAATAATTTAATCTAATTAAGGAACTTACTGTGTCAAAAAAACACGTTACCCTCTTGGCATAGCTCTCATTATTCGATCTTATATTCTATTACCTATAAATATTGATACAAAAGTTCAATCAAGGATTACAAAGGTTATATTACATTTATCTTTGTTAAATTGAATTTTTATCTTATTACAGAAGGTTTAGATGCTAGTTAGTATGATTTTTTTTTTTTTTAAATTATTTCATTACAATGGAGTGGGGTTACAAATAAAACCAGATTACTATAATAGCTATTGAAATGTATTTGATGATGTTGTGTTATATGTTTGTAGTAGCACGAGCGGTTTAGTAAAAGGGCTTGCATGTATATATGTTTAAGAGAGAAGTAACAAGAATAATCAAGAGAGCACCACTGTTTTTTAAAATAAATATATTATTCTCTAAGCAAATTTAAGTACTTTACAATATCACAATTATATCTTAATAAATCAGATGTATATCTAGAACGAATGCAAATCTCTATCACAGGCACAGAGTTTGAGAGAGCGATTCCTGAAGCAAGTGTTCCTGCTTTGAAAGCAAAATGCAGACTTTTTGAAGGAATGCTCTCTCTAGCGGGGGGATTTTCTTTTACAAAAGAGTTGGCCTAACGGCGGGTTTTTGTGCCTTTGTTTTCCTAATACCAATGACCCCAAATTACAGTACCTGACTCTTTTCACTGTACTAAGATACATTTAAAGTATTAACAAAATTAGATTTTTAATATTATAAAATATTGTAAACTATTTTTCAAAACTATTATTTTCTTTTATTTCTTTTTTCCACTACACTATTCACAAGATAGTCGAATCAGCTTTGTAAGATATTTGAAACATTTCATCCACTGAGAATACTCAGAATAATCACTTAATAAGCCGTATTTTTACTAACAGTATAACGAGACCCTCAAAAGCTGTCCTTGGGACTACCTCAAAAGTTCTATTTCAAAATACCGTAAACATACTACTAACCTGACAATATAGAAAACATAATTAAATATCTATGTTTAAATAATACA
Organism: Triatoma infestans; assembly: GCA_011037195.1. Taxonomy (NCBI): domain Eukaryota; kingdom Metazoa; phylum Arthropoda; class Insecta; order Hemiptera; family Reduviidae; genus Triatoma; species Triatoma infestans. Next base: position 29,304 of record JAAEAF010009249.1, read on the forward strand.
AATGTTGGAGAAAATCGGTCAATCGGTCAAAATGTGTTTGTAGTAGTGGTAGTGTGTAGCACGAGTGTTTTAGTGAAAAGGGCTTGTAAGTACGTTGGAGATAGAAGTATTAAGAATAATTATGAAAGCACCACTGTTTTATAAATAATTATATTATCTCTTAGTAAATTTAAGTATTTTACAATATCACACTATTATGTTTAAGAATTAAGTATTTATCAAGATTAATGCAAAGCTCTTATGTTTTAACTTATATCTGGCACTGATACTAGGAAGAGCGATTCCTGAAGTGTTCTGGCTTTGGAAGCAGAATGCCACTGTCTTGTTTGAAAGCAGAAGTGAGACTTAGTTGATTGAAGGCTGAGTTTAGACTATTCTAAGGAATGCTCTCTATAACAAAGCAGTTGGCTTAGTCTCATTGTTATATTAACGGATTTTTGTGCCTTTGTTTTCTTAATAGCAATGACCAGATTTAATATACCTGGTTCTAAAATACACTTTTTTTGAAGGTAAATTCACAGCACTAAGATAAATATAAAATATTAAAATACAATTTTCGATACTATAAAATATTCTAAATTATTTTTAAAAACTATTATTTTTCGATTTCGTCCTTCCACTACGTCTACTACACACTGGGATTTTCAGTTTTTCGCGACTTTTCCGAAACGGCTTCTAAACAGATTATGCTTACGCTTGATATGTATGTATATACTTAAAAATTGATTTTTGGTGACATAAAGGGAAGCTGAGACGATGAGACGTTTAAACAGTTAATCTTTTAAGTAAAGTAATTTTTAAATATTAAATATAATTTAATATTTAGTTTTTAGTTGGATTGTGGAAACAATCTGATTATAATAAAGGCATAAAGAGCTTTGAGAATATAATGATATTCCTTACTATTGACTGGTCGGAATATATTACCAAATAATAAGATGGTTTTACTGTGATGGTGGCAGGCAGCTTCTCTCTTTTCTCATGGGCGGCACACTCATATTCAGAACGGGTTTCAAGTGCGATGTACTGTACACCGCCAATACCAAACACGACAATACGTCATCTTTCAAAAGGGGTTTCACGGCCCATCAGCCACATTATCCGCCTCCAAATACCTCTATCTACCTTGTCGCTCTCTATATCCAGCTCTTTTTTACACATACACAGCGATTATTACTGCCAAAACGTTTACCACAACATCACAAACAATTTTTAGAAGAATTTACCATCTTATCTCTAATATTATTAATACTTTTACACTTGAATATACCACAAAATGGCCATTATGATATATATGTATAGTTTATCCCATAATATGATTTATTATTTTTATTATATTCGTTGAAAAATATATAGAAATTTTAGAAATATCTATTGGACTGATTTATATTTGATTACGTTGTGATTGGGGATTAAGGTGTTCAGATAAAGACCATCATTACTTAAATTTTTTTACTTACAAATAAACTGAATTAGGATTAGAGATTACACTTTTTACATTAGAGTAATTGAGACGCGAGTTGGAGAGCAATTATGCGAGATTGTTCGTCGAATAATAACCTTTTAATGAATTTTGTTCTGAACAGGATTCTTTAACTGTGTTAACTGTACGATGAACTGCCTCTACGGCCTGATGTGTGCTCCATAAACTGTTGAAACCAATCATCATCACATTCGCCACACAAAAGCTACTAGTTTTATTTGCAGCCGCATCAAGGCTCCATCTTTGAGCCACCAAGCACACGTCAACTACGCATTATCTTCCCAGTCATGCCTACTACAATTTTATGTGGCAACATCAACAACAAATCTCCCACTTATAAGCTGTCGAGAATCTAATTTAATAAATCAGTTTTTAAATCAAATTTGTGTGTACGATTCAGTTGCGAAATCAACATTGACGAGTTAACAAGTTTTAACGGTGACCTTGAAAGGTTCACCAAGCTCTAGCCACAATAGATAATCTACCGTTAGAACAAGAAAGAGAACAAAAGAAGAAGAAGAAATCATTCTTTACTTTTCAAGCGACTTGCATCAGCCAATTCTAATTCATCACGCTACCAACAATCACAACTCTTCACTCGGTCACTCTGCCCTCTATAAACTCTTCTCTTCTTAATATGTAAATCGTTAAAAAAAATTGTGAGTTCATTGTCATTGTGTTCCTCAATTCAACATTCCTAACAACCTTCATGCTACCATATATTTCCCTACTTTCAAGAACTCCAGTTTTAGCAATAAACATTGTAATCTATAAGACACCTAGCATTAGAATAGATTCTTAATATTTGAATAAAAATCTGTTGTCATTCTGAAAATGGTATAATTTACGGTGTTTAATAAATAACAGGAAAATAAAAAATAAAAGTGAGCTCTTTTTACACCCTCGAACTCTATTATCTCGAACTCTGGTAGGCTCTGTACAGTAAATACAGGAAAGATAATTAATAATATAAATTGAGGTAAGATACCTCGGATGGGCTTTGATTACTAGAAAACAGCAAAAATATAAATTGAAGAGTGAAAATATTGGGTGGACTGTATAATTTTAACAAAATGGGAAACTAAATTATTAAAAATTATATGGGAAAAAAATGAATATATAAATTAAATTAAAAAAATGGGTAGCAAATATTATTTATCACTTTCAACACCCAAAGGAATGGCGCTTACCTTAACACGCAGAATCCTGGTTACCAGTCCTGGAAACCCATGTGTATCGGGGACAAGGGAAGAGGAGAAATCGGAATAAGGAAATAAATCTTATGCCCCTATAACTCTTGAGTCTTAATCTACACACTGCTGCTTGACTGATGATTGTAGATAATAATTAAATGGGATCCCAAAAAGCTGCACGGCAGGAAACCAACCGAAAGTAACAACCATGTGATTTCACAATAATCCTATGCAGGCTCGAGAGAACCGAGCCGTTAAGTCGACAAAAAGACCAGTTTATTAACATTACCCAGGAAAACCAGAATTAACAAACTTGAGTTTTCACAATTAAGGGCAACCGAACTTGCATGAATTATATAGTATCTATTCAGAAAGCGTACTCTCTCGAGCTTAAAATAGCGACTAACTGAGAGAGGAGAAAATACATAGGTTACCCCCTCTCTACATTTATGACACACACTAATAAATTAGTAAATTATTATCAAGGTAGTACAATACCCCCCTCCAAAATAAAATTATTGTACGCCGTTGGCGGTAAATTTAAATTTGTATTAAATATCGAGTATATGGATTACCTAATATTGGTCGTTATTATTAGTAAATATGGTTCAGGACAGATTATTTGTACACTATTTATTATAACAATAAATATTAATAATATCTGATTGAAATAATTGAATAGATAGACCAGATGGCAGGAAGGGTGGATCGTATTTGGGTGGTGAATATTGATGGGAAAGAGCAGAGAATTGTGTATGTGTGTGGTGTTATATTGAAGGTGGAGGGGCAGTTTGCACAAAGGGGACCAAGAATTGTGACACCTAACTGGTGGCAATGCATTAATCTTGTCACCTGTCCTTGATTGACGTCGGTCAGACCAATATCTAACCAATGTCTCTCGGTCAGTGACAGATCATACATCATTGTATGGTTAGATCTTCCCCATTGATACTAGGTCGTACAACTGGTAAATTACTAAACCACTTTCACCAATATCTGCTATAAGATATTAGCACTGTTCAATCTTTATTTATGTGCATGTATGTTAATTTATTATTTTTATTTATTCAATTTTTATATACCATAAATGTGAAATTTTATACTTTCATAACATTCTGGTTTATTAAGTACAAAGATCAGAAACTTATGCTTATTCTAATATCCAAAATTCTTCTCTAATATTTTTTGCGAGAATTTTTTACAAAAAATAGTCCTTACAAATTAATTGAGACTTTTCGCAACAGTTTTCTTGGAAGGCCAAGGTAACCTCCGCCTCATTCATCTCTTCTAATGTTCGCTCATAACTCTCACCGAGACATGCAGGATTTCTAGGCAATGAAAAGGCAGGTGCGCTGATAAGGGAGGTCTGTAAGGACATTTTGTATGTCCCAAAAGCAGAAACCTGATCCAAATATCCACCAAATAATGGATGTGGATCTGATGCAAGAGCAGCACCAGGTTAGGAGGCCCGCAAAACTTTTATTGAGAAACGCTAATCTAAATTTACTATGGACCTACTTAACTAATAGCCAGAAGGATAAATAATAGAGAAAGGAGAAATTCCTCACTACTGGGAAGAAGCTTTTTCAATTTATTACTGTCATAAATAAGTAAAATAGGCAATTAAATTTTGAAATTTAATGGCATTATCTGTATCCATAGATTATTTTTTGTTTGTTTGTTTATTTAGTAGTCTCTCAGCCATTCAATAAAAATGTCACATTATTTACACTAAATGGAATCGATTTTTTTTCTCATTTCTTAATGTGAGGGTGCGAAAACATCTTTTTTATTCTCTTCAGACATGCTGTGAGCTACATCTAATTTTACAAAAAAAAATAAAATAAAAAAAAATAAAAAGGAAAAATAAAGAATGCAAACAGCCGAAAAAAACGGTTAATGAAACAGGAAAAAGTATGAAAATAAAAAAAAGAAGAGCTTTTAGTGAAATTGTTCCCACTTGCAATTGTTAAAGAAGGTGGGGGCGGGGAAGCATAGATGGGACAGAAAAAGCCGATGAAAGATCGTCAGTGAGAGAGTGAGTAAAAGAGAAAGAGAAATTCTGATCACTGGAAGATGTATTGTGGAAATTGAGGCGGGAATGTTTGAATGAAGGAGGCGATAGGGCGGTAAGTGGACCACAATGGTATTCATTATGTTATTATGATTTGTAGAGTGAGTTAGTGAATGAGTATATATAACTCTGTCTCTGAGTGTATGTAATATGGAGTGTCTGAGAGCAAGTTTAAAACCTAGTACACTTCCCTGGGAACACTTATAATCAGACATTATTAACTAGACTTTAGTACAGAAAATAGCTTACAGTCAGCCTCATACTAGAAGAACTTGAAGCACAGTATTTAAGAGTACCTCTTTAAACACTACATATACCCATATACTGTGCTGCCACCTTGTTTTCATTATATTATTACGAAATCGTTAGCTATTACCACTCTAATATATATAGTAAGCATGCTTATAAACACGTTATATTTGTAATCTCAACAATCTTCTAGATGCCCCTATCATTCAACAACTGCTTAACTAAAAACAATTCTATTGCATAAAACCCATTTCCTTCAAGCATTGTAATGTAGTTATTAGAAAATGTTTTACAAATTTTCAGTTACTAAATTCAGTTAAGAAATACTGATATAATAGCAAATCATTATAAGCTAGAGGTTCCTCTCTGGATCTAAAACACCAGCTAAGGATCCGATGTTCATTGCTGCACAATAATTGAATCCGATTAAGGGATAATTAATTCCGACGGGTCAGAAAGAAACGAGTGGAGGAATAATTCAAAATACACCAAGCCCCTGCATGGTTGCGTAGGCTGTTATATCACCAGTTGAAGGCTTTGATTGCCTAGGAGCTCTTTTAACAGATAAAATTATTTATAGATGGACTACAATGGAATAGCAGCCGCTAAATAAATGCTTCGGTTTTTGCAGAAACTCTTTGTTTCGGACATTATTTTGGATAACCACCTGATGGTTTATAAGATTTAAGACTTGATGCTATTACTAAAGCAGGTAACTTGGACGGTTGGAGGAAAACTGGACGGTTTTCTTGTAAACTGGACGGTGAGGTAATCTTGTAAAAACGTTTGGCTATGAGACAGGAAGATGGTTGGATATTCTAATCATGAACTCAGGGGCTTATTATGTAGTGAGATTTTTATATACTAAGCTGGCAGAATGTTGCCTTCTTGAAGGTTGAAATCCCTTTCACTAGAAAATTCTTCGCTTTTATGGTAGATCGATGCTACCCTGAATTCCTCTGCTTTAGTTCTGATAGGAACCAGGGTTCCAATATCCAGGCTGGGTTCCAATACTCCAGGGTAATAACCAGGCTGGTTTGATTTTCTAGAGACTAATATTGAGGCAGTTGTAGTAGGAGATCTGCTGAGCCTTCTGTGACGTCTTAGAATCCATCATACTGGCAGAACGCAAAGGTGTAGGAGAGTATGATCCATTCCTTGGTTTTGGCATTTGTAACCACAGAATGCCATATTTTTTTTCTCATGTTGCTGGTAGACATCTTTGGAGACCTTTTTTGTATCAAACCGTAACTGTCCATGTTACCCCAACTTGCACAAAAGGCAAGGACTCAATTGTTCTATCGCTATCCCTAAGGGTAGCGAGGAAACGTTCCAATTACACATTAAAAAGAAAAACCAAATCAATCCAAGAATAAAAGTTGAAAAAGTTTTCAAAAAAAAAGGTGCAATAAAAATAAATAATATGATATTAATAATAAGAAAAAGTAGAATATGAATATGAATCTGCAACCAAGAATAACTTTATTTTTTTACTTAGTCCCGCACCTTAACTAATCTGTATTATTCATTCGGAAAATGTTCTGGAATAATTTTTTTTTTTTTAAACTAATGTTTCCATGTTTATCAAAATTCAGATAATATTCTTAATGGAAAAGCTAGAAAGAGTTTATTTCAAAACTAGAAATATTCACTCAGGTTTCATTCATAAATTTTGCAAATACTAAACCTTATGTTATGCTGTGCCGATATTTATAGATATACTCCCCACTGTATAATCTTATGGAAAAAATATCCCTAAACAATTATTTACTGCTACACCTGACAACTCTCTCTTCAATATTTCCCGCCCTCCACATCATCTCCGTGACATCACGTAAAAACACAATGGCTATGGCAAGATTACAAGCAACATGTTAAAGTCAATTACTGTCTTAATCTAGATGTTCGTAAACGTCTGATTTTACAGAGTTCGTGTAGAGGGAGTTGACTTTCATTTATAAAGTTTCAAAAACGATCACGAAGTGCTCTTACAGCTCTGTGACATCATCCTGTCTATTGAGACATCCTTAAGATAGGCGTATGCCAGAAAACCGTCGAAAACATAAAATAAAACAAGCTAACATTGAAAGAAAAATTGTTTATATTTTCTAACAATACTGGCCCAATCATCATGATTACAAAGTTTTTGCCAATCATTCACTTGATGAAAACCAGATTCTTGACGATGGAGGAAATGCCGAAACTGGTCAGAATTAATGAAAAGAAGCGTGAATGACCGATAAAATTCTAGATTAGATAATTGAACTTAACTCTTAACTTAATAGAAGTGCTTTTTAATAGAATGAAGCCTTTTGTTGCAGAAACTCGCCATACAAGCGAATTTCACCAAAACCAGCCGTTTAGAGCGCTAGCATAATTTGCCCTCCAAGCGTAATTTAACTAAGTATTAATCCCTCTGCATGTATGGACGAACAGGCTACAAGTTTGAGAGCAAAATTTCCTTCTAGAAGCTATCTCTAGCTCCCACCAAGATATAAGAGTTGAAGATTAACTCTAGCTCCCATGATCAACTTTGAAAGATTAACATTGAAGAAATAAACCAACATTTGAAGAAATTTAAAGAAGCTACCAATAAGAAAACGTCAGTCGAGCATTCGAGAATTTAAGCAATTTTGGATCTTAAGGATTCGGGCAAACTGTTGGCTTTCCAATGGATTTCAGCAAATTGTGGAATCCATGGATATGAAGAATTCAGATAAATTGGCAACAAATGGATCCCGATTACCACAACCAGATGTTCCTCTGAGATATAGTTCCATGAAGCGTATTGTCTGGATAAAGATTGAGAGTCGTGCAAGAGAGGAACAGCATGAATAGGTTGAGGGGAAGTTGTGGGAGCATCTAAGTGACCCCAGGAAATGTGGTCCACACACCCTCCAACGTCAGGATGCCGTGGCATGTTTCAGACTCACAACTGGCCACGATTATCTGATGAAGCATCTGTCCAGAATAGGGGTGGCCAGTTCACCGACGTGCTGCCTCTGCTATGGAGAAGACATGACGGGCCTTCATCTTGATGTGTGTCCTGCTCTTGAGGGCATTAGCAATTCTTTTACTGAAGAAGACAGTAGATGGCAGAGGCTATCTAAACTCTATTGGGAAGCAAGAACCCGAATGGCAGCTTTGGAGGCATTGTAAAAAAAAAAAGCTTTCGAGAACTTACTGTGAGCTTACAACATAACTTGATAGTTAAAAAAACAAGAATTTTAACTAGCCACGTCGCAATTGTTAGTTAACAATGTTACTGTTATGAATAATATTGTGCCCACGCTACCAACGTTGGTTTTTTTATTTTGTTTTCTCGCTGTTAATAATGCAACATGTAATCTATATTTTCAATGTAATGTTGCTTAAGATATTCTAAACAAAAATTAAGATGAAATTCTTATAAATATTTTTTGGTTGATTAGCTTGAAAATGTTGCTAAAAATGTTGAATATTCTGGAAAATGATAATGCAAAGAATATTATAGCATATTACGTAGCGAGGGTCCAGTAAATACTACCACCCTTAGCAATTTATATATATAAATGGTTTGTAGGAGGTATTTAGTAGTGCACTTAGTTTCAGGATGTGATTCATTTCTCAAAACGGTAACACAACAATAGGGTGAGCCCTCTCTCCTAGCAATCACATATATATATGGGACCTCTATATCCATAAAGCCAATGTCTATCGTACTTTAATATTTATTTCTAGTATTTTTTTATATTATTATTGTTAGTTCTTTTATTTATTTTTTCGTTTTTTTTTTTTTCTTTACCAACATCCGTTAGGTCTCAGTTTACGTTAATAACGCGCATGACCCGCATGACCTTCCTAATGTTCCTTTGTTCATTGTGGTCGAATCTCAGTTTATTATAGTATTATTTAATCATTTATTGACGATCGTTTTCATGGACCACTGCACTAATTTAACGCTAATTATTGATAATTAATAATAGTAAAAAAAAAGAAAAGAAAAAAAGTTTTTCAAAAAGCTATTGGTTGTAAAAATGAAGCAACAACCAAAACAAAAAAAATTATTTTTGAAATGAAGTTTCCATTGTAAATTTATTTTTTTATCCCCCTGAATAAGAAAAACATGTTTTTAACGTGTGGTGTTTGTGTTTAGAATTAATATCACAAGAAGGAAAACATCGTAGTAAACGTCAAAATTCAGTTTAGCTATAGTTAGCCATCCAATATGAAAATACCGTCCTCATCTAGGCTAAATAATGTGTTCAATGCGATTTCCCGGTCAGTATTGTGTTATAGTTCGCAGGTGTGGAGTTTTTGCATAAATTATGATAGTGTGGAGGGTCTGTTAAGAAATGTTTTTAATAAAGAAGTGTTTCACAGCCAATCTAAACATATACCAGGTTTCAATATTTATTTAGAAACTAATTATTTAATTTTAATATTTCTTTATACGCACATTATGTTAAAAAGTGTTTACATTTATCATCTTCCCAGATATCCTCATATAATTACTAAAGAAATAATAAGAGTTTATAATAGAGAGTGGCAAGCCGTATTCACAAAATACAATATTGAGTTGTCTGTGATATTGAATGGCAGATATTACAAGTAAATTGAAGAAAAGTATAATGGAGGAATTGAGTAGTAGCCGTTACACCTTGTACAGTTATAGTCTGGTAACAGCTAACTCTATCAGCTGGCTTATTGAAGTACGAAGAGAGCTGCAATATTTAAATAAATATGCTTTCAATCAACAAGTTGCACTATGCTCATTATGCAACAAAAAGTATATTGGTTGAATTTCGTATTAGATATATAAATAAATATATTTTGGATTATAAAGAATTTATTTAATATTTTAAACCATAAAGATTGGGCTAATTTAATAAAATGTAATGATTGTAGGAGGAGATGTTGGTTGTGGATGTTGATGGATAAATAACACCTTAATATCGGTATAAGATATCTATAATTGATATATATGTATATGACTGACTGCCAAGGACTGTATACTTTACACTACAAGAACTGAACAGACAGACTGACGTGGCTAAACGATATGTACAATTGAAGTGTAGGACTGTGAACAGAATATCCCTTTTTGACTCTGTCTCTCGTATATATATCCAACTGGCCTCTCCTCTCCTCTCTCTCGAGAGGGGCTCTTTCTCTCTGATGCGTGGTGGGGGTTCACTCGTAGTGTGGATGATGGTGGGGGTTCACTACCCCTCAAAAGTATTTTAGTTGAACTTGGAAATATATATAAATCTATGGCGTAACAGCCCGTGAAGGGCCAAGGCTTACCAGACGGCGATTTGTGTTGGTTGGAGAGCGCATGGTAAGCACTGCCGTAGTTCCCTCGCCGTTTAGTTCCAGCCTTTGCTACCGGGTGCGCTACCAACTGTAGATTCGCACTTTTTTCTCACGATGCTGGGCCACACCGACTTTGCCCTCACGGGAATCGAACCCGAATTCTAGCACAGAGGCATATATATATATATATATCACGGAATATATCAGTATAATATATTATACTTGTTTGTTATTCGTTGTACCATGGTAAAAAAAAATTGTTGCATGACATCCCCTCAGACGGTCAACTGACCACGATTATGTCTTGTTTGTTTTGATTGTAGAAAGTTATAAAAAATTGGAAAGACTTCAGAAATAATTACTATTATTATTACTATTATCCATGAAATTAGTTTATTGTTTCTGAATTAATTAATTGCTTCCTCAGAGTGTCCAAATAAAACATGGTAATGGCTAGCAAAGATGTCAAAAGTATTTGATGTGGCTGCCAATCGTGAATACATCTTTAGTGAGCAAATATATTCATAATAATGTAGCAACCAGCCTGCTAATTTCATCCCAGTGACAGTTACTTGCCCGGAGTTAGAAATCCGGAAGTTCTGACGAAACTCTCTCGAAATATAACAAAGTGCAAAGTTTATTGCAATTCTGTCATATATGACTAAATCTCAATATATCGGAGATGTGCAATTAGCGGATTAGGATTAACTGGTCTGTGCGCAAAGAAGACAAAACAAAGTTTTTACATATTCAGATTTCTGAATAATCCTCTACTGACGTTCTCATGTGGCTCAAAGTTTTCTGAATTAATCTCCATATTTCATGTTGAGTTTATAAGTGAAATTATCAGTATAATTCTATAAACAATAGATTTAGCAAATTTTGGGTTTGTTCTTACAAAAAAAGAGGAAGAAAATGTTGAGGAGAATTCTTTTAAAGAAATAAATTGATTGGTGGATTTTTTTGTACCATAATCAGGCTTACCTAATCAAGTTACATAATTCATATTTAATTAGTGTATTTAAATTAGAAAGAAGAACAATCCAAGCTAATTAGCGAGTACTTGAAAAAAAAGAAGAAAAAAAAAGGAGATCTGCTTTTCTTCTGACCTAAGAAATGTTGTAAGATAGAGTAAGGGTGAATCAAGCCATCGTGTTATAGAAGGAAATCCCAAGTTAATTAGGGAGAGAGTTTAATGCAATAATTACCCAACAAGTTAATATAGTTAAAGATGGAGATGCAGGGTTCAATTTCTCTCTTTCCCTCACTTTGCTTTACTCTCTTTTAGTGGGCGCACTGAAGATGAGGAGGAACCCAGTAACGAGAGTATCGCACTAGCTTGTACCAACACCACCAGCCCCTGAGGGTCAGAAGGGGCCCACTGTCGGATATCCTTAATTGGGCCCTTCCAGACCGAATTTCCTTATCACCTTCATTTCCCTTTCCGTAGTCTCTTTGTTTAATCCGATAGTAGTACACCCTGTCTACCCTAACCATTGCAGTTCCGCTGGCATGGCTATTCCTAGCTTACCCAGGCTATACTAATCATCCCGGATCTTTCTAATCTCCACCCCATTCTTTCATAGACATTTGTTAATTCTAGATTAAAAAATTTGTTTGTTTAATCAAAAACATTACATAATATAGAATGAAATTGATTTATTTGAATTTTATAAAGAAAGCTAATGTTTTTTGATAGTTTATTTGATTTTTGATAATGTAGACCCAGTAAATAATGTTTGATAATGTTTCTGAAATGTAAAAATTTGCAAGATTTTACCTTCTTTTGCTGCTGTAAGACTAAATATTGCAATCGCCATAAATTTCCGGCATTGTCTAAGTACGAAAAAGTGTTTTTTTTGAAATTGATCTTTATGTATTAGGGATTGTAAATTTATCGATTATTTCATTTACCGGTAATTCGGTAATATATATTAAAATACCGGTAAACTTTTTTTTTAGAATAATACGTTTTTTGTATTTGTTTGTTGTTTTTTTTTTTTTTTTTGTAATAATACATAAATAATTTGTTAGAATAATACATATATTGCACAATCTTAAGGGATAATATTAGAGAATCTTGTAATAAATATTTGTAATATAGGATTTTCAAGAGTTTGTCATGAGCAGTTCTATCATATGGTGGTTTCAATCTTGGGGGTTTCAACGCTAATGACATCCTTGAAAAATTTCAAAGATTTTTCTTAAAAAAATTATTCTCTCTTCCCTCTCCAACGCCTAATTATGTACTATCGATTGAGTGTGCTCTTGAACCATTAGAGATTTTCACCCTTCCTCTACACTTCATCAAATACTGCCTCAGAGCTCTAGCTCTTGACAATCATCGCCACTGAAAATTGTTGCAACTGAAATTATTCAGAAGAAACGGTTAATTAATTGCTTATGCTCGCCACGCTTGGAGAGTTAGGCACGTCAGGATCTCAGATTATTTAGGTTAGTTTTTCAGCCTTTTTTATTCTAATTTATAAAACTACATTTGATTTATTTAACCATTAGTTGTGTTAATACTTTTATTTACTTTCCTATCTTATTCCAGTTCTATTTTAGTTCTAGTATAATTCTTGCTTTGTTTTTCATCATTTTTCTTTTTTTTTATTATTTTTCGCTTTTCTGTTATGGCTGTAAACTCTGGCAGACGGCTCTTTGCCATGCTTCTGTACTCAAGTATTCTATCATTTATTGTATTATTTTTAAAATAAAGTACTTATATTATAATAATATTTGTATTTAATTATTTTAAACAGTTGTTAGAAGTAAAAAATTTATTTAAAGTTCAAATTTTAATGTTATTTTACAATAATATTGCATTAATGTTGTATCATAATGTGGTGTATTCAAAATTGTTATATTTAAAAAAACACGTGAAATATTTACATATTATTATTTTTAAATATTAAAAA
>JAAEAF010009250.1:0-47882 GCA_011037195.1 Triatoma infestans
ATGAATTTTCCCAGAGAAATATTTCAAATAAAAGTTGTAGCTCTTTGTATGTGTAGCTGATATACCATGTTTGAAGAAATTCGTTGGAGCCATTTTTGAGAAAAACGGAAAAAAGCAAACAAAAAAAAAAACCAACAAGTAAAGTGGTACTTCCGGTTGAGGAATTGTGACAGATGACCCACTGTCAGATGCCATGGTGATACCTAAACGGAATATCAAATTTCATCTTTCTACGGTTTTCGTTAGCTATGCTGTCCACATACATACATACCCACACAAACACACACACACACACCATTTGCTAAAAACCACTTTTTTTGAATCTGGGGACCTCAAAACAGATATTTCCGGTGAAAACTCGATATCGAAAATTTGACACGATTACAATACTTCCTCTTACTTAGGAGTAGGAGAAAGTAAAAAACGGAAATATAATAGCACTTCAGATGAAAACATAAACATTACATTACCAACCCTCCCACAAAAAAAGCTCTCCTAAATGATTTTTCCCAGAGAAATTTTCAAATAAAAGTGTAGATTATTGTGAGTGTAGTTAATACGCCATATTTAAAGAATATAGTTGGAGCATTCGAAAAAAATCATAAATAACTGAAAAAACTATTCAATAAAGTAGTACTTCCGGTAGAGGAATTTTAACAGGCAAGTTCCTGTCGGATCCTAAGTTGATATCCTTACTGAATCTCTTACTCTTTCTGCGATTTTTTTTTTTAATAAAGTGGTTCACATATTTATATATATACACACACACACACACACAGACATAGACATTTTCTAAAAATCACTTTTTTTGGACTCAGGGGACCTCAAAACATATGTTTCTGATGAAAACTCGATATCTAAATTTGACAAGAGCAGTTAGAGAAAGTAAAATTACTTGGTGTGGATGCTCGCTCATAAGATCTTTCTTAACGCAATTTAGGTAAAATAGACAAATTTACGTATTTACTCGTTTAGTATCGAGTCGTCTTTAATGTATGTAAAGTGGGATAATGAAATCTGTAACCAAAAACTTTTGAGGCCCCCAACCGTCCTTACTAAAATAAGATTTTCTGAGAAAAACGTTTCAAATAAAAAAGTGATATAGCAATTGTTTTATTAAAATTAACCTTAGTGTAGCAAGTTTAAAGAAATCTCATTGTTGAGTCTTTATCTTCAAAAATTGCAATCGAAGAAAATGAAAAGAACATTTATAGTAAAAGCTGCACTTCCGGTCAAGCAAGTTTTTTGGGGAATCGGAATTTTGCCATCACTTCCGATTATTAGTAACATACAGCTCAAAGTGTCCAACTATGTTAGTTTACAAGAATACACTAACATCATCATACTCTCCTACCATAAACTCCCCTAATATGAATTATTCAGAGAATCTTACTAATAAAAGTGATAAACCGACTTATAAGTAATATGTAATCGCATTTTGAAAAAGTACGTTAGAACCATTTTCGAGAAAATCTATAAAAAAAAAAAAATAAAAAAAAAACCGAAAAATCCTGTCAGTTAATGTCGCACTTTACCCGCAAGGGATATCTGTTGCATGCAGTTATTTGGGGAGTAGCGACCCCACGGGTTACCACAGCTCAGTACGTCAGAACAGTACACAATACACTCTTACTCTTTACAAATAAGGACAAACAGACACAAACTAAGGTGTCCGTCCCTAGTTAATTGGCGTAAAATAAGGGAGAAGGAAGGGATTAGTTCAGTAGTAGCGCGCTGGACAAGCAACGCGGAGGTCGCGGGTTCGAATCCAGCATGCTGCCCTTAGATTTAATCTTCCTAAGAGCCTTTAAAACTCACTGTCCGGTGATGGGCAGTGTTGTCTGTAGCTATAGAGCACTGCTTGGAGGCCGGCAGTGCACTGAGAAAGCTCCGCCTGGGACACAATAGATCTTTCAGGTCGCAGTGCAATAATCACCTACAACAATGTACTGTCGCATTTCCGATTTTTTAACAAAATAGATTACCCAGTTCCTATGTGCATCTAAATGAAATAATATTGTACTATGCAATTTTCTGGTTTTGAATTATGTTGTCACCAATTACAAGCACAAACATACATACATATTAACGAATGTCTAACAGAATCACTTTTACTGTAGTGATATTAACTCAAAATAAATAATAAGAAAAGTAAATTCTGGTATAACTCAATTGTAAAAACCTGATATTCATTTATAACCATGCCTCTTAACAGTAACAGAAGAATCAAGAAAATGTATGGTGGGTGATATTCAACAAAAAGTAAAAAAAAAAAAAAGTGATATTAAAAAAAATCGAAATTCAGAAAACACAAAATATTGAAATAACAAGGCGAAAATTAGGAGGGATTCTGAAAATAAAGTTATACAATAAATATTAAAAAATTTAATTTGCACTAACAGCATTAAAAGGAAGTAAAAATCTGATATTATTCATATGACTTCTCGTAAGAACTGTATGAAACATTTTTTTTATAAGTCGAGATGTTTTTTGACCCAGTTCCATAAAAACTACAATAAATTTTAAATGAGGGAAAGGACTGACTACCTAGCTCAGTGGTAAGTGCGCACTGGACACTCAGGCAGAGGTCTCGGGGTCGGGTCAAGACTAGCAATGCTGCTTCCGTTAGATTTTCGCTTCCTAGGAGCCTCTACAGCTAAATAGCCGAGGACAAAAGTGTTGTCTGTAAATGAAAGAACACTGTCCGGAGGCAGGCCGTGATAATGATCAGGACGCCTATGTCCATAGATGTTGACGCACCTTAAATTTAAAAATAAATAAATAAAGAATTCAACTCTATGTGTGGTAAGTGAACCAAGATAAAGAGGAAAATCTTTGGAGCGGCATTCAGAAGATCGGCCAAAAAGAACTACAGTTGCAAAAGTGGCAGATTTAGATTTTGAACTTTGTATTCCCTCACTTATAAGAGACGCCTAATTTCATTCCGCTTCCCACAGCTCTAAAAAATAGTTTACCTTAAAAAAAAAATGTATAGGTATATTTATATAGATAAATCGGTAAACAGATAAGAAAATTGAAGAAAATTATTCGAATCACTTTCAAGAAAATTATGAATAACTTCAAAAATTTGTGTAAAATTGGCAAAAACTACATGACTCAGTTGGAACTCAAGTTTGAGCTTACTGCGTTTTTTCATTTATGAGTTATATTTCTTTATACAAACCACACAGAGAGAGAGAGAGGAGAGAGAGAGAGAGAGAGATGAACAGCTAAAAACATGCTTCTTTTTTCTAACTGCTCGTAAGCCGTAAGTATAAGTATGTGGCGGTCTCGTCAATTTTTTGAAATGGAGTTTTCAACAGATATATATAACGTTTAAGGTTTTTTAATTACTTTTTTGCTAAAAAAAAATTGATTTTAATTTAGTTTTGGAGAATCTGTGAAGTTAAGATTTCAAGAGATTTTGATATAGAATTTTACTGTGCTATAGAGAGTGTAACCTGATTTCTACCTACCTCATGCTGAGAAGCTGGGGATTGTACCCTTCCACTAAACTAACATCAATACTGTTTCAGGACAATTAAATGTTGAATTAAATTATATTTTAAAAAATAAATTTTTTAGTTATAAAAAAAAAGGACTCAAGAAATTGTTTCTTGTTATAGTTGAATTTCGGAATTTCCTCGCGCCGTAACTGCCCTTCGAAACGGCGATTTTTATTGGGGAGTATGTGTCGGCACCAATTGATTTTATTTTGTCATGCATTGTTTCTTAGCCAAAATGATTGGTTCGGGCATCGATTATGCCCGAACTGCATGTACTAAGTTGCACGTCATGCAATTATTTTACTATCTATACCCACAAATGCCAGAAAGTACAACAGTATTCGCTAAGAATATATAAATGATACTAATAGTAAATTGGAAAAACTATTATGAAAGACAAAAAGTATTTATCTATACTATAATAAAATAAATTATTCACAATAAAATTTGATTATGTATTGGACGTAAAATAAAGAATATTATTATTATTATTATTATTCACAATACAAAACTGAAAAAGCATGATTTTTAAAGTGAGGTGGAAAACAAAGTGTGACGGTGCGACCGTTTACTAGTTAGACAGAATTGCGGCAGCGTGATCTTGTGACGGTCAAGGTTGCTGCAACTCTGTCTTACTCCATTTTATACAAGTCACGGCCACTTTAAAAACACCAACCTGTATATTACTTGCAGGTTGTTTTCGTTATTCTAAGGTTTTGTTTATTTCTAAAAAAGTTTTTAATGAATTAAACCATTAATTTGAAAATTCTGTATTATATACTCGTATATACATATATATCTTTTGCAAAATAGATTCTCATGACCGTCCTCAATGTATAATTCAAGTAAAAAGAAAGTTCAGTAGCGTGAACCATAAAATATGTTTTCAAAAAACCTCCGTCAACGCTCTATTTCATTGTTTTTAATATATTTTTGCATATATGGAACATAAACACGTCTTTTATGTATTTATTACTTCCTCAACCTGAGAGGAAGTTATAGCGCATGGTGTAGTCATTTTTATTTTTTTTTTCAAAACGGATTTTGTTATTAGTGTAAAGGGTTAGAGTAGAAACATAGATAGATGGGGCTTTGATCATTCTTCTGACGATGATTCTGGATTGGAATGATAGGCTGCGATAGGCGTTAGAATGGTACGAAAGGGGCTTTATAATAATGTGGTAGATAAGGCTTTTATTTCCAAAAAAAAATGTAGAGCATTAGTTTCGAGAGGAGTTTGTATCGTCTGTTTAGATTGTCTTTTGATTCTTGTGTGAGAATTAAAAGTGAGTCTTGTCTAGTTAAAAGTCTTAAAATATCAGACTTTGTCACCTTACCATCAGGTATCTTTTAAAAGCAAAAACTGCAAGTACCTCCTCAAACTTCGACATTCTTATTAATATCATTTCCATCAAAATTTTTCAAACGAAATGTGACTTTACGGATTTTTTTTTTTTTTTTTTTAGTTTTCACGACTTTTCTAGAAAATGTCTCGAAAACGATTTTCTTTAAACTTCGCCTTTTCAAATTGTTATCAGTTTTAAGCACACACACACCTTAGGAAATCCACTATATAAAATAACATAAAAAAATGCAGTAAAGTCGCACTTTGAACTTGCATGTAGAAATGGAAACGAAAATCCGACGTTTTTCATCAGTGTTACTTTAGAGAGGTGGTGGATTTTGTTCTCAGATTAATATTTTTATTGACATGAATAATATAATTTATTTCGAAAACCTTCAAATATTTGGGATCTGTTTTGGATGAGGCGGAAGGATGTGAAGAAGAGGTGTTGGAAAGAAGTAAACAGGCCCGCTAGGCAATAAGAAAGCTTCATCCGGTGCTGTAGGGCAAAACCCTTTCAAGAGAAAATGAAAGAAGAATTTATTATTCCATTATTTTGAAGGAATTCCCACCCACGTATGGAGCTGAAACCTGGACCACTACTCAGAAGATACATGCGAAGATGAACGTGATAGAGATGGACTAATGGAGACAATGTGTTTAGAAGATCAAAATGGATTATGTTTAGAACATAGAGATAAAGAAGAAAATGGAAATAAATGAAACAGTTGAAGAAAGAATAAATAAAAGGAAATTGGTGTGGTATGGACAACTCAGAAGGATGCCTCCGGAAAGATGGCCAGAGAGGATTAAAGGATGGATCCCTCAGAGGAATAGAAGGAAGAGGCAGACCGGCAAGAAGATGGGAGGAGGAGATGGCCGTAGGGATCTGAGGGATGGAGATTGGAGAGACAGGAAGAGACGGAGAGAGGAAGTGTCCTGACAGCCACCCAAATGAAGGGAAACCGCGGTTAAGTAAGTAACTTTCGAAATATACTCCTAAGGGTGTTTAGCGAAAAAAGATCTGATAATTACTCCTAAGTAAAACATAAATGTTTTTTTGCTGTGTATGTCCCAATTTCAAAGAATTTAGATTGACATACTTTAATAAGATTAGCTACTCTTTGGAAGAGTTAATACAGTATGGATTTAGAGAATGGTTACTTCTGATTAGATATTGTAGAGATACCTCATATTGCAGATACTCCGATAGATATAGTCTAATATCGGAATATAATTACACATATTTGATTTAATTTGTGCCTAGAGTGTTTCTTTAAATATAAATTGCATAAAATAATTAGATGAATATCATTATTTATTTATTTATTCCATTAGTTTTTTTTACTTACTTGGTTTGTATAGTTATCTATTGCTATTATGCTTTATGGCGAAGTCGTTATTTATATTTTAAAAGCACAAACTCCGCTGATGGTCTGCGACCAAGCTTAAAGTCTTTGTAAATATTTTCTTTTAATGTATATTTGTACAGATTAATTATTGTAATAATGAAGGCATAATCTAATCTACCTAACTATCTGTATAATTAATATGAAAATTGTATTTTATCACTTGCAAAACTGAAATTGTCAAACATTTAGCTAATGATTAAAAAAGGAATTAGCTTAATTTATTTATTTTAAATACTTGGTTACATTTATTTTTAAATTTTAGGATCAATTACTTTTAAAACTGAAGCATTTTCTTTTTTAAAATTAGTTTTATTGTTGTCTTAAGACCGCCTGTAAACTAATAAGTATGATATTATGATAGTTTTTCCAGTATACTTATTCCAGTATAAACTTTATTAAGTTAGCCAAAAGGTGATCGAATGCTAACGTAGTTTAAGAGATTAATCTCATGTAGTTTACGAGATTATGACCTTAATGCTTAAGCCTTTTTGTTCCTAATGGAAATGCAATTATTTTTTCCCAAGCAAAGGAAATAAAAAAGTTAATTCTATCTGCCATTCTTCAATAAAAAAAAACAAGAAACCTAATAAAATTAACCGAGTTAAAATAATTTGAGTAATACAACCAAGTAATGTGAAAAAAAAAGAAAAAAGAAAAAAAAACAATAAAATAAGAGAATGTACATATAAAATGATTACTTGGTAGAATGTACGTGACTTAACGGTTTAAAGTGGCCAGAAAGCTGTTGTTGGTTTGATGGGTAAAAATCCTGACGTGATATAACCCAGATTATAGAACTCAACAAAAATGGACGGAAAATATCATGAACTATATAGTTTGTATTATAGATTTAGAATTAGTACGCTTCGCTTCTTGTGGTACGTATTTTGAACTTCATAATATAAAACTGTTAATCATTATATACATAACTGTAAATTAATAAACTTTCTTCCACCTTGCAACTTTGGTGAAATCTTGGAGTAAGTTGAAAAACTAAGTATATAAAATTAAAACCTATAATGCGTCAGACCATGGAGGATGATCCTGGACGGGCAGAATGCATTTTTAATTATGAGATATCCAAATGAGAGAGCGCATGATACCGTCCTTGCCAACATGTTATTGACAAGCCCATCAGGATCGGCTATTACCTATAACTCCTTAAATTTACTCGCAATAATAGCTCAGCCTGAGCACACGCAAGAATTGTACCCGACTGGTGGAATCAAAGGCAAAAGCGGAACTCACTGAGCCAAAGCGGGGGAACTAAACTGGATATGTAGACGACCCACATGAATAAATTTTTCTGCAGAATACACTGTATTATAAAAATGTTCAAAACAATAAAATTATTTATTATTAGTAGGATCTCTTAATTAAAAGGGACGAAATTTGATAGAAAAATATATTCCAGTGGCAAATGTAAATGGTGATTAGTAGATTGGTGCTCTGAAAGCGTTAAAAACAGCACTATTTGGTTGGTGTGAACATACTTCCTTGCAAAAAATGTAAGAAATTGGGAGAGAATTAGGCAAGTAACAGCAAAAAATACAAGATTTTTCTAATAACATGTAAATAAGAAAACTAGGAAGGCAAAAGTTAACATGGCTGGCCGGCCGGACTGTATAATGTAAAATAGCGAAAGATATGAATTAAAACAGACTAGTGATCAGCAAAACAAGTTATCGCATTATCGGATTTGTGAATGAAGGGACGGCAAAAGTGTGATGATGAAACAACAGATTTATTTCTTTATCGAGAACCAAACATCTCCAAACTGCGCTAAATAAATAGCCAACTTTCTTTATGGAAATGGAAAAAAAAACATTACTGGAACCTGTCGGGGATCTGGAGGAGGTCTGCATCGTCAAATTATTAAATATCGTTCAAAGTCAACGTTAGAGTCGTTCTATTTTTTTCTGGATTTTTTTTAAGGTGCACAACAGCACAAATTGCACCTGTTTCTAAATTGTAAGGACCCACCAGTCTAACAATTTCTACACCAAACCCACAATCTAGGTCTAATCATATTCCTCTACTCCCTTATATCACTTATAAAATAAATACCTATACACAAGACACCGGTAAACAACTAAACACATACATATGTACAGCTAGTTTCACAACAAATGAAATAGATGAACCATCCTAAGATATTCGAAAGTCTTATTGATATTGCTCTCATTGTCTCCTAATACATCTGTAAGACTGGTCGGTAAATTTACCTTTCCCCGAGCGTTTACATATTTCAAACCATTCCAACAGAATATCGTTAATGTCGTATTCTCAAGAGTGATTCTTGAGAATTAACTTAATTCAACTAGGTTCAAATTTTGGCAGATTGTAACCTGTTATAATAGAAAGTTATTGCAAGTTAAAAATTCCACAAACGAAATAGGAAGTAAAGTCAGTCTCTCAAGTGCAATATTTACAATACGTAATTTAGTCCGCCCACTAAAACCCAGTAATGGCAGGCAGTTTGCGTTTTGCCATACCCCTTTGGATGGAATCTGTAAGACCATTATGACCCATTGTATGAGTACTAACGGATTCGTACAGGACTAGTAAAGCACGTTTGAGTTTGCCGTTGGGTATGACTGGGTCTCACCATTTTTCTAGACCAAAGAATGATTAGTCCTCACTACAAATCACCAAAAATGTTTTCATCGAGCCACTGAGTTGACTGCTACGAGTGAAGCTTTCTCTTCATGACAGTCGTGATCTCCTGCACAAGATATAAATATTCCTGTATCATTTCTGGATGACAGCTGGTTGGTATAACGCCAACTTCAGTTAAACTAGTAAGTATTGGCCATTCTCTAACTGGTCCGATAATCGATAGTAATCATTTATAATTTAGATAATTAAAAAAAAAATTATTAAGAAAACAAACTCTATTACTTAAAAAAAAAAAAAATTATTCGACCTAAGAGGTAATGAAGTAAAAATATAGGAAGATAAAAATTGTAGCTGTTTATTAGAAAATACGTTAAATTAAATCATCTAATTTGAACTTCCTGCCTGAGCCTGATATATCAGGCTCCTCAGGAAGCCTAAAGAATAAGCATATTCTTTAAAAACACAAATTTGAAAATTTGTCACGTACTATTATGCACTTTAGTAGGAGAAAGAGTAAGTAATATTTTTTGTTTTAGTTAGGCAAAAGAGGAACAAGATCATTATTTGATAATGGCAAATTTAAATGAATGTATTATTTAGTCCAGAGACGTCCCATTTTTGGGTCTTTTCGACAGTTCCATATGAATTGAGCGTACTGTTGTACGTGAAAGGAGGTCTGATACAGCAGCCAATTGATGTAATAATAGTTGTTAAACAAATTTAAGTTTGTTTAATAAATACATAAAAAAAAAAAGGTGCCTGATTCTGCAATGTCACATCCTTTTTTTTTACGTTCTCTTACTCCTAGTAAGAGGAAGTATTGTAATCGTGCAAATTTTCGATATCGAGTTTTCTCCGGAAAAATCCGTTTTGAGGTTCCCTGAGTCCAAAAAAGTGGTTTTTAGCAAATGGTCTGTGTGTGTGTGTGTGTGTATGTGTGTATTTGAACAGCATAGCTCCAAAACAAAATACCGTGGAAAATTGAAACTTTATATTCCGTTTAGGTATCACCATGAGATTTGACAGTACGTTATCTGTCAAAATTCCTCAACTGGATGTACGTACCATCTTACTAGTTGGACTTTTTACTTTTTTGCAATTTTCTCCAAAATGGCTCCGACGATTTTCTTGAAACTTCGTATATAAACTAAACATGTAAAGATCTGCAACTTTTATTTAAAACATTTATCTGGGAAAATTCGTTTAAGAGCACTTTTAGAGGAGGGGTGAGGTTATGTTTTTCTCTAAAGTGCTATCATAGTTGATCATACAATTCTATCATCCAAACAAAATTAATTAGAAATAAATAGATGACCAAAATTCCAAGTTTTAAAAAAATTTAGTAAACCGGAAGTGCGGTTTTACTGAACAGTTTTTTCAGTTTTCGACGAATTTCGTTATATTTGGTACACAAACTATCAAATTTTTGTCAATTATAATTTTGAGAACAGGAGTAAGAGAAAGTTGTGTGAGTGTTTCACACCAAATTTTTTATAAACATAAAAGAAAAATGCAATTGTAAATTTCTTTCTCTTTCGGTAATGCTCAGAGTTCTGAATGAGCAATTTGTTTTCAAAGCTGGAATCTTTACTAAAACGCTGACTCCTATTGCATCCCAATTCTTTCTTTAACATACGTCAAGCAATGTACTGTACAGAGGGTTGAAGTCCTGATATCCTCTTTAAGAACCAATTTAAATAATTTTGTCTGCAAAAAAAAAACATTTCAAATAAAAGTAATAAGTTTTTATATGAATATAAACCACTTCAATGGAAACCGTTGGAGTCGTTTTGAAGAAGTCCTCAAGAATCTGCAAAACACATTTTGTTTAGCCGTTTATTTTCAAACTTTCTATTTGTTTTAAAACTACTTAATTCTTTCTTCTTGTTGTTGGTCCCTTTTTTTGATAGAACACTTTAGAGATCATCGCTCATCCAGAACTATCCAAGACTCAATTTTCTCTAGAAAGATGTTACAAATAAAACGGATAAGACAAACTGATAAGACTGATAACCCACACACGAGGCAACTCAATAAGGAGGAAACCAAACGGTTTATCTCGCAGGCATAGGAGTCTTATTTCTTTATTTGTACCTAGTTATGCTTTGACAAGCTCTTCAATGTTTCGGATACCGGAAAGAGGGGGTTTGGGTGCATGAACCGGCAATATTTGGCAATTCTAAATGGTACACAAACGGTTTCAGGAAAGAAAATTGGGGTGAGTACATGGTTCATGAGGTGTATATAGCCTATGCAAGCTAAGCCATACTTTTCAGACAAAGCTGGTCGCAATAATTAATTAGCCAAATCTTTTGGTCTCGTGCCAAACATCATTTTTACTTACTTCATTAAACAACGGCCAAACTTAACCACTATTTATATTAAATTGCAGTACATTTTCCCGTTCTCCTATAACAGTTGGTCCTCAAAAGAAAAATTATTACCTCTAGCATTTAGAAAAAAATAAAGCCAGATACTTTTTCGTTTTTTTTTTTTTTCATAAATTCATCAAAGAAATTCGGTCTATTCTGTGATGTTTTTTCAATAATGATTGCTCGAACCTTTGTCATTCGAACAGGTATCATTTAAATGAAATCCTATTTATTTTTTAAAGAATTCCACTTCCTGGGCTCATTATGAGTAAAATAACTTTCACGTCAATGTTATTTTTATTGTCCTAATGAGAAAACATTAAACCAAGATTAATAAAATAACCTTTAAAAACATTCGTTGGGGAAAAAAATCAATATTTAAGCGTAAAGAATTAAATAATAACAAAATTTAACAAAATAGAAAAAAAAGAAGAAGATATTATAATCTCAATTCTGCTGAATAATTCTAACATTTTACGTTTTAAATATATTCCCAATGTTAACTAGTAAAGGACTTAATAGCAGCATGAACTCAGGGGAAGTAATTTACTATTAAAAAAACTTACCACATAAGAACCAGGTCATCAATATAAATAAGAAGTAATTCAACAGTGTGTTTATTATTTAAAAAAAGAAGAAAAAAAACAAGGAATAGAACCATGTTGTAATTTCTATAATGGTACATGACTATTCCCGCTTAACAATGTGTTACAAAGAAGAGAATACATCTTTAGAAACATTTAAAGACTTTGCAATTAAAATGTAGTTTTGTATTAAACATACTTAACACTTTTTAAAAAATTAATAACAAATGAATTTAAAATTAAAAATATTCTTTACAATATCTTTTATTTTGTAAATTAGGTATTTACAATAATAAAATTTTAATAGAATTGTGCATAAAGTCATGTAAACACTTAGCAATTACATTGTATTGAAAGAGAATGCAAGAAGTACAGAATTAAAAGAGAATTATTTGATATTAATGAGATCTCTACTTCACATAATGTAACGGCAAGAGAGAGAACACAAGCCCGGCCGAGAGAAAACCGACCCTCTCTAGTGCTCTCTCATTTAAGCAGGCTCCTGTAGTACTCTCTCACTTAGAGTGGGGAGTACCTGTATATAAGCCAGTGAGAGAGCTAGACATCAATCTATCAGATTCAACCATATACATCGCACCGTGTCATAACTCTACTCCCACCTTTTATTGTATTAAAATCATTACAAGTCCAGAGCAGTTTGTGTAAACTTATAGTTATATTATAACAGGTCTTCATATCTCGTCTAATTAATCAATCCCAATTTCTCTCTTCATCAACTCCATTATACATAAATACGTAGTAATACAAACATTTGCCTGGCGATCCAAGAAAGGAAAATCAAAAGAGCAACAGAAGAACCAAAAGGATTGTGACACAATGATGCATTTTAAAAAATTAAAATATCAATCAATTAATAATTATTAATTATAACCAATATTCCAGAGAATTTATTGTAATTCGAGTCACGATAACAATGGAACTATATCGCTTATAGTTCAGCTGTAACCTTGACCGAAAGAAATCGCTGACTAAATAGGGTCATTCATGAATTACGTAACCTAGTAGAAACATAGTAGAAGATAATTAATTAAAAAAAAAAAATGCCTTTCACAAATAATTATAAAAACACGAGAATTTATCTTTTATAATTCTAGTAATATTAAAAATTCACTTATTAAATGGTTGAAAATTATTTTTGCACTTTTTAGTTTGAAACGAACTTGTGGAAAAGATTTCCACAATTAACTTAGCGTATCAACTGAGTTGGAAATTTTGGTTTAAACAAAGTTTTCCACTAATTCTCCAAAAGATTTCTAAATTCCAATATAAAAAAAAACAAAATTCCCATTGTTGTAACGATGACTGATTAGTCCCCAAAAAGTCAGCACCAAATATGAAAGGATATTGTGAGAATCTTATAATCCAATCAAATCTAAAAAAGAACCTAATAAAAGCTTTACAGAAATAATTTTTACATTATTGTTAGAGAGACAGTATTTATTTACAATCTATCCAAACATCTTTTACTGATGCGAAACGAGCCAGACAAAGTATGTCAATAGTTTTAGTAAAAAATAAAAAATTATAAAAATGCGGTTTTTGATGCTCTTCTTGCATATTATTATCGTAACATAAAACAATAAGAAAAGAAGTCAACCATAGAAAACAGCAACACCATTAAATATTGCATAACTAACCATTCTTAACGTTACTCTTATTGGAAAGGAGGACACGCCCTTTTATTAGTTCACTTCAGCCCTCTATAGAATGGGTGTGCCTTTTTTTTTTTGTAGCGATTAAAAGTCAAAGGCATTTTTACAGAATAACAGACATCATTGTTGTTGCGCAAGCAAAAATTCAGAGAGAGAATAGATACGGACAATAGGATAGATGGTTAGCCATACAGGATGAAGAGGATATAATAGAATTGGCGCAATTATACTTACCTAGTCGTATAATTGCAAAAGAAAACAACAATAAAGGCTAGGTAATGTAATAAAGGCATTGTAAAATCACTAACGACGTACAATATGCCCTTGGCAGTGACCCAAAAAGAAATACATCAATGACAAGGTCATCATTACCAACTCCCCTGATATCAACACTATATGACTATAAACAATGGTTTATAAGTATTTCCGATTTAAAATGCCCATTAACTTACATTTTAAAATGCCAACCAAAATGCCGGACAACCTCCTTAATTAATGAATATCCTTGAATAAATCTCCAATATAAAAGTAATGTTAATTATTTTTTTATCTATTCTAAATTACAAAAAACCTATACTTAAGTTTAAGATTAGTTTATGGTATGTTAATTAATTATGCATTTTATAATTTATTTCGCCCTTATTCATTGTGGGGACCAATACTGAGTGTTAGCCTAGATGTTTGTTCGTTAGAACCATTAACTTTCAAACGGTGAAACATAAAATATAATAATTAATAATTCAACACATAAAACACATAGTGGAAATTAAACGTATATGAACGTTTAAAATATTTTTAACTTTAAGTTCCTCACAATAATAAATTATTGATTTCAAAGCAATCACTCACTCTATATATTTGTAAAATACTAAGTAGAAATTAGTAACATTTAAAAAATTAAACAAAGATGCAATCTCTATCACTAGTATATAGAAATAATTATACCATTATAATTATTTAATAAAAACATTAATAATTTAATAATAATCATTAAGAATAACAATAAGCGAATCAAAGTTATGTATAGATATATTGAATAACAATAATTACTATTCATTAAATTTTGTAATAACTCAGGTTTTCTGATTGCTTCTAGGCCGGATGGGCCTGTGTCGGGTTTGGCATCGCGGCACGTGTGTGAATGTGGATACGGTTTAGAATCTAGATAGCGTGTGAGGAATATAAGATTACTCCACTCTCTTGTAAATAGACGTATGTGAGAAGCGTAATTGTGTTTTAATGGATAAATGTATTAATAAGGATGAATGTATTTATAAGGATGAATGCATTTATAAGGATGATTGTATTTATAAGGATGACTGTATTTATAAGGATGCATGTACTTTTTATAAGGATGAAAGTATATTAAGGATGAATGTACTCACAGGATAAATGTAAATAATACACGATCAAAATATAGATGATAAGAATGATAAGGAAATATGTCTGACTGTACTGATGATGATCAATTAGTTTTTGATCTGCCAAAATAATATAGCAAATTAAAAGAGTACAGTATAGTTGAATTGAAATAAAAAGGTTAACATTGTATCTATTTCGTTAGATTGTGTTTTTTTTTTGTTTTTTAATAGAATGTTCCAATAATATGGAGTGTTTATTAAACTAAAGTAATTAAGTAAAGTGTCTATTTAATATAGTTCAGGTGCAAAGGACCATTGATGTTATGCACCTTTCAAAATACAAAAAAAAAAGAAAAGATTTTTTGATATAACAAATTGATTTTTTTGTAATAACAAATAAGATTTTTTGAAATGACCAATAAGGTGGAAACGTAGAATAAATTATAAAATGAATAAATCTTAAACAAAAAAAACTCAGAACTACAATTTTAACGTAACTAAATGAGAACTAATTAGATTATAATAGTCTACAAAATTTACTTCATTACAATAACCTTTACGAAAGGGGAAACTGTTTTTTTTATTATTTATTTATTAAATTACAAATTTATCGGATAAAATATACAAGATAAAATATATAATAATACTTATTTAAAAAAATGTGTAAGTAATACAAACATATTTCTCTTCTTACTCTCGACTGGGAAAATTGAGGTAATTTTAATGTATACAGCTCCAAGGTATCAACACACCAGTTTCAATGTGCAGCACACAGGACTG
This sequence comes from Triatoma infestans, assembly GCA_011037195.1. Taxonomy (NCBI): domain Eukaryota; kingdom Metazoa; phylum Arthropoda; class Insecta; order Hemiptera; family Reduviidae; genus Triatoma; species Triatoma infestans. The sequence goes on from JAAEAF010009250.1 coordinate 15,653, forward strand.
AGGTAGGCAAAGATCTGCTATGGATATCGGAAGCATGCAATCGGCCATAGTAAGAACCAGCTCTGCATTCTTATAGGTTTCCTCACGATGCGCTGTCGATTCAGGGGATACCTGATGAAGCTGGGTTTGGAAAGTGACAATATGTGCAGATTCTGTGGGGATTTGGAGGAAACCCCAATATATTTCCTATCGGACTGCGTCGCTGGCACCCAGAGAAGATTCAAGAACCTGGGTAGTCACTAGATGAAGGAACGGAATATATGCTCCAGCCCGCCAGAGTATTAGCATTCCTTAGAGACCTGATGGGAGTGATGCTGTAGGCGATGTTCGCCAATGGATCTGATGGGGGTGCTATAGACTAGCCTAAGGCATCTGAGGGCATCGTGTACGTAGGTGGCAGTGCATTATTAGGGTCCTTTCCACCTCCCCTCCCCGCCAAGTACAGCACATAAATTAGAGGTTACATTCGGTAGGCAAAACAACTTCTTAATAAAGAATTTTTCAAACTTCTTCAGAAATAACACTCCTACATACTGCACATAGTAATCAGTGTTTATTTTAAACAACTTCAATTAGGAAAGTTAATAATTTCCTCTTTATCGATTGTCATTTCATTAAATTACACGGTCCTATTAAATAAGTAATATAATAAAGATATAATATTGTGGAAAAAAAAATTGTCAGTCAGAAGCTGAGAGCGAATGTAGACCGAGCCTTCATATGAGATTTCTACTTATTTTGCTTTATAATATTACAAATATACAAGCAGCAACTATTTTCAAATGATATAATTTGATCTAAGTATTTAAAGAACTATCGTCATCCATTGGACTAGTGGCTAGTGCACTCGCCTTTGGTGCGAGAATTTGGGGTTCGATTACAGTGAGGGCAAAGTCAGTGTTGACCCAGTAAATTTGAAAAAAGTGATGGTCGGAACTAAACGGTGAGAGAATCGGGGCGTGCTTACTACACGGCCCCCAATACAAATCGCCGTCTGGTAAACCTTGGCCCTTCACGGGCTACTGGCCATAGATTTATTTATTTAAAGAACTAATGTTAAGTATTACAAATCAATATTACGAAATTCATCAATTTAAATATTCAAATAATGTAAAAATAAAACATAGAACATTATTTTTAGGGGGTTTCCTCAGATCAGCGGTTTTCCTCAACCTAAGTTTTCCATTGCCCTTCAAGTCCAACCTCTGCGGTCAACTAGTGCCAATGAGACTATTATAAAAACCTGACCCTCGATGTTACCCTTGGCCTATCTTTGGTTCTTCGTCCTTTGGCTTCCCACTGCAAAACCTGCTTTGGCAATCCCTCAAACGATGCCCCCCCCCCCCGCTTTATTTTCCCACTTCTTTCAAAATAGAAGGATATTTCCTTTTGTATTCATTATAAATCTAACTTGAGCGTGTGATTTACTCGGTCCTACGCCAGAAATCTATCTCCACAGGTTGATAATTAATTCGGAGATGTTTCTTTGTCTTCTATGTATTGCAACCGCACAGTTTTATGATTTAGATAGAAGATTTCTAGGTAGATATTTTTATTACTTTCTCTTACTAATAACAGTAAGAAAAAATATTGCGATAGTGCCAAATTTCCGAAATTGAGTACTTCACCGGACATATACGTTTTGAGGTCCTCTGAGTCCAATAAAAATGGTTTTTACAAAATGGTCTGTGTGTGTGTGACAGAAAGAGGGAAAGAGAGAGTGAAAAGAATATCTCAAGAACGAAAAGCTGCAGGAAGCTCAAACTTGGTATTCCGTTTAGGTGCCACCGCATCAGACATGAAGATTACGGGCATAATCCATCATCCGGCAGTGTCACTTTACTGAATGATTTATTTCAGTTTTTTTTTTTTAATTTTCTCGAAAACGGCTCCAAAAATTTTCTATAAACTTGCTTTATCACCTACACATACAAAGGGCTACAACTTCTATTTGAAACATTTCTTTTGGAAAATTCATTTAAGGGCACTTACGGGGGAGGGGTGGAGTTCTTATGGTTTCTTCTAGTTAGAAGAAACTATGGTTTGAAGTCAGTCGGATGGCCGGAAATGTGCTTGACTAAAACATGTTCTTGATAACTTCATTTAGTGTTTTGAGTCATGTAGTTAAAGAGTTTTCTTCTCAAATGCTACATCTATATATTAGTAAATATTAATGTGCTGCTAAAATTACTTGTTTGAAGATAATTGGTTGATTCCAAGTACGAATTTATGTAATGTATAATTTTGGGCTTCCTGTAATTTCCTGGAGGGTTCCTTAAATATAAATATGGTAGAGACTATTATAGTTGAGACTAGGTCACACCATGTTGACATACAGCCACATATTCCGAAGAGAACCTCATCCGGTATGCAGCGCTTGCAATACGGCATTAACGGTCCCGCATATTCTATTGGAATGTTCGAAATATGTAAACGCGCGGGGAAAGGTAAATTTACCGACCAGTCTTACAGATGTATTAGGAGACAATGAGGGCAATATCAATAAGACTTTCGAATATCTTAGGGAGGTTCATCTATTTCATTTGTTGTGAAACTAGCTGTACATATGTATGTGTTTTAGTTGTTTGCTGGTGTCTTGTGTATAGGTATCTATTTTATAAGTGATATATGGGAGTAGAGGAATATGGTTAGACCTAGATTGTGGGTTTGCTGTAGAAATTGTTAGACTGGTGGATTTGTATCCCGGATGAGTCCTTACAAATTAGAAACAGGTGCAAAGGACGACCATAGCTGTTGTGCACCTTAAAAAATCCAAAAAAAAAAAATAGTTTCAGGGATCTATCCAACAATTATAACTATCTAAATTGCAATAAGAAAGTTGTGTGATATTCACTCCAGATTTTTTACTTCTGCTCCGAAATACTGAGTTCAACCGGGAGATGTATTTTCTTTCTTCAATTACCACTTTAGGCATACTTTTAGGAATTAGCTTAACGTATATAATAATAGAAAAAATAAACCTAAACGAATTGGAATCATAAAAAAAATAAATAAAAATATAAACCAGGAAGTAAATTTCTTTTTTTAAAAAAAAAAATTTGTACACATAAATTTGTACTTAAATTGAATGTTTACAAGATGACCATCACGCTAATATAAAATTCAATTTAACCATTATGTTAGTGATAAGAAAAAAAAAAATAACCTTGTTTGGTACAAGGTAACAATAGAAAATATAGAAGCAATTTACGTCAGCAAAAATCATTAATAGTAAAATTAATTAAAAATAAAAAATATGTGACGTAATTTAATGGCATGAGATTACAGCAAACAGTCTGTAGAGAGATATGATTGACTTTATATCCTTTTTATTTACAACATTTAATAAACTAAAAACCTGATATAAATGAAACACTTAAATGCCTTTCGCTTATTGCTATGTACTCAGTAATAATGGATTATTTTTCTTACAATTTGGAATTTCCTCTAAGTGTTTACTAAACTTCTATTATACTAAATATGGGATCAATAAAACTATAAGTAAACGGTACCTATTTGGAGCATTATCTTCCTAGAACCCACTTTCTTGGAAAACAAAATTGAAACAAAAGTGATAGGTCTATACACCCATATAGACCAATTTCTGTAAACCACACTTCTTCATGCCCACGAGGTCTCAAAACATAAAATTTCAATTGAAAATTCTTTTTCGGAAATCTGAAACGAATGCAATACTTTCTCTTACATCACTAAGAGAAAGTAAAAATTAATTATCCGCAACATTGAAGCATCTCAAAGTTAATTACCACTAATGAAAGATAAATTTATACTATTTGGATCGCAGCCAAAATCTAAAGCAGTATCACTCATTGAGTATACAAAACACTAGGCTTCAGAACTGAAACGATTCTGCTATTACGACGATCATTCCAGTAAGTAACGAGACAAATCGCTGTAGCTCTAAAACGATTTATTTAATCAATACAAATCTTTGGCTACTTTTCAACATATTCCCCAGCAACATTTATACACTTGTCCCATCGTTCTTCTAATCTGTGTATGCCAGTGGCATGAAATTCTTTAGGTTGATCTCGAAGCCACTTTTGCACCTGATTTTAACTTCTTCATTGGATTGAAAATGTTTTCCACATACAGGCCTCTTTAAGGGGTGGGTCCAAGCTGATGGAAGTCCGATGGGATGAGGTCGGGGCTGTAGAGGGGAGTATGTGGAAGGAAACTCCCACCCACGTTTTGAAGTGTTTTTTCAGTTATCCATCTCAAGGTCTTGGAACCTATCTCACACAAGTTTTCTTGTATTGCAGCTTTATTATAGTTCTGAATAATGTTATGGACAGTTCCAACACACGCGTGCACTTCTTCAGCTATCAGTTCTACAATAATACGCCTGTTGTACGGAATTAACGCATTAATGCGAAGATTCGAGGTAGGAAATTGCAACTTCTTCGTGGACTTCACTACCTTTGATACCCTCTGCAACTAAAAATCTAATCACTGAACGTCTGTTCTTCCAGGGTATAATGCACGAGCGGACTCGCCATTGTTAACTGAATAGGTTATGCTACCAAATACTCTCGAATAGCTGAAGAGAAACTAAGTACGAGGATGACAACTTGACACATTGAAACAACTGTATGATTAAACAAATCGTTTCTGAGCTACAGCGATTTGTCTCGTTAGTTATTCAATGACCTCGTATTATTGATATTGATCAAACTCTTCTAAGGGACTTAACTTGGCCTAAAAATAAAACAAGAGCATATTTCAAATTTGAGGTTTAATCCGAATAGGTACTGCTGATAAGCAGCAAAACTGGAAGAATATCATGGGAATTAAAAACTAAGCATATCGACAGAAATTGTATTTTCATCATAAATCCTGAATCGAAGATTTTACACTCTCGTAAGAGATAAGAAAAGTGGACAAAAAAGTGGCTGAACTGGCACTTTTCAGAGATATCCCCCTTTAAACGCAAGCTTCAAAAATTAAACAACTATTTAAACAGAGACATAAAGTTTCATCATTAAAATCTGGATCAGCTATGATCCTTATTTAAGAAAGGAATACCAAATTAAAAAAAAAAAAAAGGACTAAAAAAGTATGTCACACATCTTGAAATGAACCAGCATTAAAAGAAATGGACTCGACGGTAGATACTAAACGGCGAGGGAACCGTGGCATACTTAAAACCTCCCAATATAAATCGCGGTCTGATAAGCCTTGGCTATTCATGGGCTGTTGCGCCACAGTTTTGTTTATTATAGATAGCTTTAATAGTAACTTTAATAAAGATTCTTTTTTTGAAAAAAATATGAGAAACGCCATAATATTATGTCATGTGAGTGTTTCATATAGATTTATACATTGCATAAAATTGAAACAGTTAAATATGTTTATTCTAAAATTGTAAGATTGCATGTCAAGAAATTAAAAAAATCTGGTGTGAAACACTCACAGAACTTTCTCTTACTCCAATTCTCAAATTTGTAATTGACAAATTTTATAGTTTGTGAATCAATTTTGATGAAATTCGTCGAAAACTGAAAAAACTGTCAAAGTAAAAGCGTACTTCCGGTTTACAGATTTTCTTGAAACTCGGAATTCTGGCCCGCCACTTATTTCTAATTAATTTTGTTAGGATGATAGAATTTTATAATCAATTATGATGGCACTTTAGAGAAAAACATAACCCCATCCCACCTCCAAAAAGTGGCCTTAAATGAATTTTCCCAAAGAAATGTTTTAAATAAAAGTTGTATATCTTTATATGTTTAGTTTATATCGCAAATTTCAAGAAAATCGTCGGACACATTTTTGATAAAATCGCGAAAAAGTGAAAAAATCATTTAGTAAAGTAGTAATGTAAACGCACTTCCGGTTATCCGATTATTTTGAAACTCGGAATTTCAACAATGCATTTAATTCTAATTAATATTGTTTAGCTGATAGAATTGTATAGTAAACTGAAATAGCACTTTAGAAGACAATCCACCACCCTTCTCACCTGAAAGTGCCCTTAAATGCATATTGCCGGAGAAATGTTTCAAATAAAAATTGTAGACCTTTGTAAGTGTAGTTGATGCACAAAGTTTAAAGAAAATCGTTGAAGCCATTTTTGAGAAAATTGCAAAAAAGTGAAAAAAATCATTTAGTAAAGTGGTACTTCCGGTTGAGGAATTTTGACAGATAACCTATTGTCAGATCCCATGGTGATACCTGCTAAAAACCACTTTTTGGGCTCAGGGGACCTCAAAACGGATATTTCCGGTGAAAACTCAATATCGAAAATTTGGCACGATTACAATACTTCCTCTTACTAGGAGTAAGAGAAAGTAAAAAAAAACGGGAACCATAGCGCTTTTTATCAAACCAACTTTCTTGCAGTTCAATATATCGGTGTAAATACATTCAAATTCCCACCCCAGGAAACAGATCATTGCTAAAAAAAAGTAGAAAAAATTAACAAGAAAAATCAGTCATAAACCATGCTTACATTTAAAGGTTACACGCGTGCAAAACCGGCTTCAACAAAGTGAGGCAAATAAGCTTAGTGAACAATTGGGACAGGATTTAATAAAAGAAGCTTATATTTAAACAAAAACAAAAAATTAGTTTTAGCATAGAGAAAGAGTGACTAAAAATCCAAATTCTCACTAAATGTATAATAGCTTTTCAAAATAATGGCTCTCTGGGGATTAGTATTGTGCACAGAATGTAATAGTGAACAATGATTTTCAAGAATGAAGTAAACCAAGAGTAAACTTAATAAAGCCAAAATATTTGTAGACATCTTGAAAACTATTATAATAATAATTATAATGTAGACCATATAATAATGTTATATTTTAGTTTCTTAAAAATTGTGCTAACTATCGGTGCACAATGCCCAAAAATCGGGCTAGTATGGTGTTCACTTTTACTTTTATAGTACATTGTTTAAAATATTAATTATCATGTTTATCAAGTTTATTACTTAGATAAGATAAGTAAATTTTTTATAACAGTAATTGCGAAAGGATTTTGAATAGCTTGCCATTGGAAGATGCGTTACGCCTCATATGACGTGTTGCTAAGGCAAATCTGTCAATGGTACAGCAACGTCTCAATGTCAGTCCTATGTGTTAGTGGGGAGGGACCAAACCCTACAACTATCCAAAGCCTCACTATCTTAAACAGCTTTAGAACCTAATATGAACTGAATAAGACATCAGCGGTTATCTAAAGTATTATATTCTTGCTCATTGGCTATCGTTAGTGTTTGCATTTTAAGTGTGGCCCAAGACAGTTCTTTATCTTCCAATATGGCCCAGATAAACCAACCAAAAGATTGGACGGACATCCCTGCTTTAACTCTCAAACTCAAAAGTGTGGATTAAGAAGAGAATAGATTAATTTTTGCTAAAAAACTGAATAGCAAGAAATGTTACTCTTAGATGCTCAGGTTGAAACATAATGGAGCGCTGAATCCTAGATACAATCAGTGAGCTTAAACAGCGATGCTCGATTTATTTATATCTATGTTTTCAAATTGACGCGCACAAAGTAAAGATTTATAGAGCGGTCTAGTACATCGATGTTATCGAACGTCAATGCAAGATTTAAACTGTGGATTTCTTTAAATCGCTTCATGGCCATATTTTGTGTATTTTTTTTTTTTTTTAAAGACCAGTTTTTGCCCCGATCTAGTGAAGGATCTTATTGAAGAGAGACAACGATGAAGAAATTAATGTAAATATTGCATTTCTTTCAGCTCTTACGGACATATATGATGATGACACGGGGATCTCAGGTTAATGATCGTGAGGACGATACATCTTCAACACAGATAACAACCCCTCCCAGGTCTGAAGAACAACGAACGATCTTAAAAAAAAAAATAGGTGCAGATAAACGCGCAAATCAAATAGACGCTCTCGTGCAAATAGAAAAAAAAAAAAAACTAGAATATTTGAAGAAAAAAAGTTTTTAAAATTATTTTTTGAAAGCCTTTTGCCACATGTGAAAAAGATAAAAGACAGCGAGCGACATACTTCAGTTCAGTAGCTCAAAAGTATGCCTACCCAAAACCCCTTACTGTTACATTAAACAAGCAAAAAAATAAGTTGGCTGGGACCAAAGAAGAAACTTTTTATTTTTTTTAAAAAGTTTATACGACGTTTCGGACACCTTTGGTGTCCTTCCTCAGGAACTGTTAAGGAAGAATGGAGAGTTAAATGTTAAATGAAATGAAAATTCTCTCCATTCTTCCTTAACAGTTCCTGAGGAAGGACACCAAACAAATGTCCGAAACGTCGAATAAACATTTTTAAAAAATAAAAAGTTTCTTCTTTGGCCCCAGCCAACTAATTTTTTAGCTTGTTTAATTAACAAAGGCCAAACATAAATATTGTTTACACTTTTACTACATTCCATGAAAATTATGGTAACTCCTACAATTTATAGCTTCGTTTTTTATATGATTTTTATGATGGATTGTTTAAAAAATGAAAATTTCCAGTTGGTAGTTAAATGAGATGTTGGTAGTTTTTGGAAGAGATGTGATATTGTCCAGATTTTTTCCTATTCGGGTTCACAGAGTGCAATGAAAATTCTCTAGTGTCCATAAAAATAAAATTCGGCATGCTGCACTATCGAAACCAAAATTTATCCTGTCTAAACTCATATTTATAAGTGCACCAGTAGCCAGTAAGTTATCTAGGAATAGCGTAGAGGTTTTTATAAATCAATGCTTGCATCTAGATTCGACTCTAGAACTATGTTCATACAGAATCGAGCAGTATCGCTGCTGAGTTCCCTGCTTGCACCTAGGCTCGGATGTTCCACTATTTTTGTACCCCAAAAGTATGTGCTTGGATGGCAGATAAAAGATTTGAAAAAATGAACAAGGTAATTCACCATTTTCATAAAACAGCCTTAGTTGACGTTTTGATTTTCCCATATACATAAAAGCTGTCCATAAAAATTAAGGTTAGAGCAAATTAAATATGAATTCGAAGCGTAATAATAAGGAAAATAATGCACTGCTAAAAAAAAATGTTTTTCAATAAATAATTAAAAGCTTTTTGCAAATAAAATAAAAAAAACATATATAAAATTTATTTGTAAATCTCATCTATAGTATTTTAATCATTATAACACTTAAATGATAAGATAATGGAAAAGATCAATTTGAAGACTAAATTTGCTCATGCATCAATTAAAGCTGATCTAATCTCCTTAACGATTTGGTAAATATATTGTTTTCTCTTAGTCCTATTATTTTAATAAGAAATCTGGCAAAGAAAGTGAATAACTAAATTTACACGTGAAGGGTAGAAATACCAGGGTAGCAGTACAGTTGGGTCATTCACCCCGACAAGGCGCTCTCTGCACAACACCCACCCGCCACAAATCATTAGAATCTTTTGTGTATTTTCTCTGTAAAATAACAATCTAACTCACTGACATACTTACAGCATACAATATGCAATCATAAAATTATTTTCACATTATACTCGTTGAAAATAAATAATAAATACTGGGAAAATATAATTGAAAGAAGAGTACTGCATAGTACTAACTAATAAAATACAACACATAAAAATCGATTATGGAGTATGTTTTATTTAAATCAAAATAATAAGATAAATGAAATATATATTCATATAGCTTCCTGTAGATAAGACAGAATAATATGATCAACCTTATTTATAAGTATTCAAAAATTTTACATCGAAACAAATATTAAGATATTTCCAGTATAAGGGGATATACGAGACATGTCCAGTAAGTAAGTGTACTGAATTTTTGTAGGTTACAAAAATTTTTATTTGAACAAAAAAATTAACTGGTTACATTAGTACATATGCAAGCTATTTTTCGACATAGTCACCATTCCTCTCAATGCAGGTGGTGAACCGGGGTATTCATTTTTTGATGCCTTCCTCGAAGTAGTTTCCCGCCAACCCCTTCGTCCACCTCCTCCACCACCCCTTCACCTCCTCGTCGGTTGAAAACCTTTTTCCACCCATGTGCAGCTTCAGGGAGGTAAAGAGATAGTAATCTGAAGGTGCTAGGTCAGGGGAATGCGCGGGATGGTTCAGGACATCCCATTTAACGAGGCAAGCAGTGTGTGATCTGGCATTGTCGTGCAGCAGGCAGACTCCCTTTGTCAGCATGCCTCTCCTTTTGTTCTGAATCGCCCTCCGCAATTTTTTTAGGGTCTCACAGTATCTTGCAGAGTTGATGGTCTCCCCTTGAGGCATATATTCAATTAAAATTATGCCTTGACAGTCCCAAAACACGGATGCCATGATTTTCTTGGCTGAAATTGTGGTTTTGAACTTTTTGGCGTAGGGTGAAGAGGTGTGACGCCACTGTTGAGACTGCCTTTTGGTTTCAGGTGTGTAGTGTGCAACCCAAGTTTGATCTCCAGTAATGATGGAGCAGAGAAATTCATCTCCATGGAGTTTGTAGTGTCTCAAAAAACTCTTGCCCGACCTTGAATATTTCATACTTGGCGTGAGATTGGATTGACATTTTTCACGAAACGTATTGTCGTGTCGACAGTTCTCAACGTACTGACCTCGAACCGGTATCGTTGCGGAGGAGAGGAATCAGTCTACACGACAGTGTAGCCAACATGTCGAAAACAAAATCCCTCCGGCCGTGAGAGCCTCAGTACACTTACTTTCTGGACATGGTTCGTATTATAATTAATAAACAAACTAAAGTTAATCTAAGAACGATTAATTATGCCCCAACCTTCACGGAGATACTCCAGCCTCTGCTAAAGTACCTCCTTTATTACCATTTCTCTTAATAAGACTTATTAGATATAATATGATTCTAGCAAAATAGAAGTTTCTTCTTTCAAATCAATTGAAACTTCAATGCAGCAACAAGAGTTGTATACTACTCGTATATACTGCCAATAAGAACTACAATAAGTGCATCCGTTATACAGTCGTACAGGTTCACTTGACTAATTGTCGAAAGGATATCATTAGCAAACCAATCCGCATTTCTAGAGATTGCACAGTTCTCATGAAAAATTCTCCGTGAAGGGGGAGAAACTTTATGCTGCTTGCCTTTTTGCCCAGGCTATCCGTTGTTGCAAAGAATCTCAAAGATTTATATACATGTCCGTTCCATATCCATATCCGTCTCCATGGAACACTTTAGATCTGAAAATGATTCGGAGCTGACGCCTTTTCATTTAATACTGTCGCTATTTTTTCTTATCCCAAAACCAATATGTCCAAGCTAAGGTCACAATATTCTGATTACTTAGCTTATTTAGATAGTCCGTTCTGGTAATAATAATTAAGTACACATTCATGTGTGTGTAAACTGTCGAAGGAAAAATCACATGATTTCGAAATTCTTCGATCTCTGCCAATGATTTGCCCAGCACAAATTTCTGTGACAAATGTTTCACAGATAATTTGGCTGATCAAGCATCTATCCTTCGATTTTAAACACAATACAAGCGCTAAAATTACTTTTTTTCTGTTTTGGAGCCATTTCATCGAAAATGCCTTTAATTGAAAGCTTATCCACTTTGGTAAAGCTTAGCCTATCAGTGGTAGGTAAAAGGATACTACTAAATATATACTATCTTGTTATTAAATGAAAGATGAAACATCTTTTTATTATTTTGAAGTTATCAAAATCTGCAAATAATTAGTGCAAACTGGCCACCAGTGTCTATCTCCTCTGAAATATCTCAAAAATTACAGAGCAAATCATCAACATAGGTGTAATTACTTCCATGAAATTGATTTATATAAATTAAAAGGAATTGCAATTAAAGGTTTCAGTTCAAAGTAACAAAAAAATTGACTAAAACCTGGGCGTAGCACAAAAAAAACATGATTAAGTAAAGTTTTTCTTTGTAGTAGTAACTTATTTTATGCGATTGGAAATTCGTCTTGTTCAAGCTTGACAAGAAGTATCGGAATGGAGAGTGTGATCTCCTACCTTGATCAACCTCGCAGGAAGTTTCGGAATGAAAAATGTGATCCTATCCGATATTGAGGACGCTATTAAAATACTGAGCTCATCTATCATAGTTCGAAAATGATAACTCCGACTTTATAATTTCTTAACATGTCAATCTGAAAGTAAGTTGTAGGTTGAAATATCTCCATCCATTAGCAAAATTCTACTTGAAAAAGCATAAAAAAAGCTATAATAAAAAGATTATAACTTCTTTAGTTTTTAATATTTCAAGGAAATGGTTTCACAACAAAGATAATAAGTTTGAAAAAATAAAAATAAAAAATGCGAGGAATAAAACCTAAACCAAGCAAAATATAAATAAACATTTTTATCTATAAGAATATATTCTTGAATAAAAGTCCCATATTAAGTTGACATATATGATCATAATAATATACATATTCTTATACAATAAAAACACATCTTAATAAAATTAACACGATAGTACAACAATGCAAAATGGAAGGGAAAACAAAGCAATAAGGGTCATAAGTCATAACTGTACATCAAGTACTTAATTAGTATAATATTATACGATAATATAGTGTAATGATTAGTATTTTAATAGAATCAAGTATTTAAAAGTATATAAAGTATTTAAATAAATTTCAGAAATAGACACTTAAAAATTCGGGTTTCCAATGAAACTGGATAGTATAGATCCTGTGAAATTAAGCCAATCAGAAATTTAGAACTATCACGTTGACCACGCCCACACCTTTACATCTATACATTGTGACCATTGTATTCTGCTGACAATTACATTATACGTAGGAATTTGCTAAGGATAAGGATTGAGTTGTACGCGAACTGAGATAGTGATTGATAAGCTAAAGTCCAGGTACGTACAGGTTACTCACAGGTAAGCTAAACTACTACACCAGGCCAGCAAGTAGTTAGTATATTAGTATTCTTCGCCTCTTATTAGGCAGGTTTCCGTCAGGGGTCGTGCATGAAAGATCTGAAATCCATCAGAGACATTTTCCGTGGTAGCCTGCTTCATTTTGTGGTCCTCGACCGGTTTCGGGCGTTCGCCCATCTTCAGGATGCGTTTTTCAGACAGTGTGCCAACACAGACTCGTATAGTAGTTTCACACTAACTGAGGTATATTTTTAAAATACTAAAAACTAGGTAAATTTTGTCTGTTCATTTATTAAGTTTTGTGTTTTTCGTTTATATATTTCGAGTTGTTCTACTATGTCAAGTCGTCGTCCTTTGTGGCCAGAGTGTATTAGTTTCATCGTGGTCGTTATGTCATCGGGTTTGTGTTTGTTAGTTTTTAGGTGATTGGCGTAATTTGAGTCAACTTTGTTGTTGATTGAACAACACTCTTCCCACAATAGCAACAGAAACACAATTACACACGCAACAAACAGTTCTTAAATAGATTTTAAGTTTAGGTTTAGTTTTAAATCTACTATGTACATATAACTTTACTAGTTTAGCTGTATATATATTTATAAAAAAAAAAAAAAAAAAGTGCGTATTTGGATGATGTATGTGAGTGATGATATCATATGGTTTGTGGTATGCATAATAAAAAACTTAATTATATAAAAAAACATAATTAGGTAATACATGCTTGCGAGGATGTGAGGGTTGCGTGAAAAAGTGAAAGAATGACTGGAATTTCTTAATTCTTTGGAACTGAAAAAACTTAAAAAAAAAAAAAATATCTTGCTAAAAAATCGTTCAATTTTAAACGAATGAATGAATTTTAAATGTTAGTTTAATCGTTGTTTAATTTTATTTAGATTTATTTTGTGTATCTTATTTTTTATTTTGCATATTCTTAATATTTTGGTTAGTTAATTGTGAAGTAAGTCTCCCTCCAACAACAGAGTTTAAAGATTAGAGCCCCGCGTCCACTGTAAGAAAAGAATTTGCCCTTTAACAACCCAAAACGTGTTTTCCCACCCATCTGGCCACATCCCTTTACCTAGTTTAAGAGTTTAGTATTTTAAAAATATACCTCAGTTAGTGTGAAACTAAGTCTCTGTACGAGTCTGTGTTGGCACACTGTCTGAAAAACGCATCCTGAAGATGGCGAACGCCCGAAACCGGTCGATGACCACAAAATGAAGCAGGCTACCACGGAAAATGTCTCTGATGCTTTCCAGCTCTGCGGAACCAACCACCACAACAAATCTAAAATCCATTTTCACAATGATATATTCCATGAAACAATTCAAGAAAGAAAGAAAATTGTAACAAATTTGCTAAGCAGGGAGGTGCTGTTTCAGCATTGTGAGAAAATGTTGAACTGCTGGAGTTTAGTAGTAAACCTAGATAGCGAAGGCCAGAACTAACGACGGTGGGAACCGTGGCGTGTTTTATCGCCTTCCACCCATATCGCCGTCTGGCAAGCCTTAGATTTTAATGGGCTGTTTACTTACGTCAAACGTGTGTGTTATATTAGATGGGTGAGGAACCAGAATTATAACATATTTCAAAATTACGAAGCTTGGAGGAGATGATTTAGTTATTAATGAAGAAATTCTTAGTTGTAAGACTAACTCAAGGAAATGGCTAAACTAGAATATATTCTATTAAAAAAAGCTTATTGAAATATTGCTATATTATGAAACAAAAAGAACAAATAAAGAGCATAACAATTAGCGGCTTGTTTTAATATAGAAATTTAACTATTATAAATATAAGAATTGAAAAATATGTTATTAAACATTCACCTTATGTTATTAAACCAAATTCTGTCCTTTTTTCAAATACAAAATACAATACATTTGTGAGCTGCACCACATACATAAAATTAAGGCCAACATAATGAATAGCAAAAAACTCCAGATCTAGACTGAATATTATGAATTCCTTGGAGAAATTTGTGTGTGTGTGTGTGTTTAATATCAATTTTAATTTAGTTCCATTAGTATAAACGGCCAAATACAAAATGACCGACTTACATTTGAATCTTGCATTTCTGTCCAATTCTATTTTGTTTTTGTTTTTCAACAATAAAAAAAAATTCTGAATTTTTTCTTTATAACTACATTAATTATATAAAATAGAAAATATTATGTTAGAAATAATTTGATTTCTTTATTTTTTAATTTTTATTACACAATTTGATAATTTATATAAAATAGCTACGAAGGGAAAATTAATATAAACCAATTCTAAACTACTTCGTACATAGAAATAATTAGCAATAAGTAATTAACCAATCACAGTCTCGAAGAGAAGTGTGGGTATACATTAAGCCAATCAGAAATTTAAAATTATCATGTTGACTACGCCCACACCTTTACTTCTACACTGTGATTGGCTAATTAATAACAGCTAATTATTTTTATTGAATAAAATAGTTTAGAATTTATAATGAAAAAATTCAGAATTTTCGGTAACATATTTGGTTCTAATTAATATTAATTAGATGATGGAATTGTATAATAAAACGGAAACAGCACTTTATAAGTAAATAAAATTACCCCATCCTTTCCACAAAAGACTAGAGTGAAACAGTCACAAGAAAATCGCAAAAAAATGAAATATCTGTTCAGTAAAAAACGCAATTACGTTTTAATAATTTTCTTGTTGCTCGGAATTTTGGCAATCTATTTATTTCTAATTAATTTTGTCTAAGATGATGGTAGCATTGTATAACCAACTACGATAGCACTTTAGAGGAAAACATAACCCCACCTCTCCTCACAAAAATATTTTGAATTTTTTCTTATAGCTATATTAATTCTATAAAACAGTAAATATTATAATTAGAAATAATTTGATTCCTTTTTTTTTTTTTTTTTTTTTTTTTTGTTATTATTTATATTTATTTATTGCTTTTAAATTGTATACAATTCATAGCAAGAGTTGGTCTCGATTATAGATTATAATGTATATGTATACATAACTCAATACAGTAACACATACAGAAAGTTGTCTAACTGTTCGTGCATACTGTTATATAGCAGGCTCTTAGTAGACTATCATAAGGTAAATTCAGGATTTTAACCACTATCCCAACATATGCATAAAAATTAGAGCAGAAATTAATATACAGTCGATTACTTTCCAAATGGATAAAAGCGTCACGCGCATTACGAGAGAAACAAGAAGTAAGTAAGATTTTTAGGGATTTTAAATGTATCCTTTCAAGAAGATCGAAATGATTAGGGTAGTTAATTTATATGTATAGCTGATAATTCTAGTGTAAAAAAAAAAAATCATTGTAACCGTATTAGAGAAAATAACATAAAACTGAAAAAAAAAAACTTCTCAGTAAAACCGCAGTTCCAGTCATCCGATTATTTTCCAAGTCAGAAGTTGAACAACATATTTAATTATAATTTTTATTATTTAGATGACAGAATTCTGTAGTTAACTAAAATACTACTTTAGAAAAAACCCCAAAAGTACCCTTAAATGAATTTTCCCAGAAAAATATTACAAATAAAAGTTGTAGATCTTTGTATATGTAGTTGATATATAAAGTAAGAAAATCGTTGGAACCATTTTCGGGAAAACCCCCCTAAAAAAAGTGAAAAAGTCGTTCGGGTAAAGTGGTACTTTTAAGGTTGAGGAATTTTGACAGATAACTTACACTGAACCAAGGTGATCCCTAAATAAAATATCAAGTTTCAACTTTCTGCGATTTTTCGTTTTTGAGCTATGCTGTTCACACACACATCGCAATTTTCTAAAAAAAAACACTTTTTCGAACCTTGGGTACCTCAAAACACATGTATTTCCGGTGAAAACTCGATATCGAAAATTTGATATGATCGTAAAACTTCCTCTTTATTAATAAAGGAAATGAAGTCATAAAAATATTTATAAATTTAAAACATTTGTAAATAAATAAATAGTAAACAATATAAAGGTCTGAACAGTAAGCAGTTTTGTGAAGATTATATATTTGCAAAGACTAGGAAATCTGATACGGTACAGTACTCTGCCTATCTCACCTATAATCTTCATCTCTTTCTGGCCTATGTTGTATATTTGTAATTGTGGCATCACCACTCGTTTATTGGTAATTTGAATAAATTTCATGAAAAAGAAAGGAACACACGTTTTATGATTTGTTTTATTTTCACTTGTGCGAAAAAGTTTGTACCGTACTTTTTCGATTGATGGAATTCTAATGAAACCTTCTTTCTCAAATAATAACTAGGTTCCAATATCACATTCCATCGGAGATACCTGGCGGTTCAACGAAGAGGGGCGTTGAGAATTATTAGCGCCGACCGCACGGTATCCGAGCCTGCAGGCTTGGTGATCGCAGGTACAGCCCCCAGTGACTTAATTTCCTCGGCTAGGTAATTTTGTTTTATGCACAAGGCACTGGGGAAACATGAGGTAACACGCAGAGCGTCTGCTATTCTACAAGTAGAATGGAAGAGGCGTTGGAGCACAGACACAAGGGCTAGGTGGACATATAAGCTGATTGAAGACCCTATAGCATGGGCTAATAAGGAAGCACGGGGAGGTTAATTTTTACCTTACGCAATTTCTGAGGGTCTTGGATGCTTCGCGAGCTACCTGTACAGGATGAAGAAGCGGACATCTACCAGGTGTATATATGGTGACACAGAAGTAGAAAGGGTCCCTCACACCTTCTTCAAGTGTACCAGATGGAGTATAGAAAGAGAGCAACTATGGAGAGACACTGGACCTTTGACTCCAGATACTCTAGTTAGAAGAATGCTATAAGAGGAAGGCACTTGGAATAAAGTTGTAGGGTATACAGATGTACAGAAGAGGAGAGAATTTATTTAATGTTTAGCAAAAAGAGAGTAGGATAGATGACTTACACATATGAGGCTTCCGACGCATAGGTGACTTCCGACGGTTCCCGGAGGGGTTTTCACGCCCATGTTTGGAGGTTTTTTTTAGTGGGTAAGAGCCCCATACACCCAATTCGGGTAGCTGGAAGGTGCCTTTGGGCATTTTCCCCCTCCTAAAAAAAAAAAAATAGGAGACTGCACTCTTCACTTTTTATTCTTCTAATGCATATCTATACGAATTTTAAATATATATCAACTTTATTACATGCTTCTTCCTAAATCTTGTTTTCTTCCGCCTACCTCTTCGATTTATCCATTTTTTTTTTGTTACATAAAATTCAAGAGCGGTATTAGTTCAGTGAAAACAAGCTTAATTTGGAAGGTGCTTCTGGGTTCTTGAGTCCAGCATCGCTGACCTAAGATTTTCTCCTAAGTGTGAGTTCACTCACTGTTCGGTGATGTGAGAAAACACTGCCGGAAATCGGAAGTACACTGAATAGGGTTGTGGCGGAGTAACCGAATGGGCCCCCCTCCGCAAGGACGATTAGAATATTCTCTTGTAATTGCATTTTTCTTTATTAATTCTCAAATGTTAATAATCGTTAAATACTCGATGTACATATTCTTCGGGTTTCCTTTCCCCATACATTACCCCATAATCCTGTTTTCTTATTACATTAAGAAATTTTCAAATTTAATCAAAATGTTAATTAGAAATTAATGTAAATTTTTGAAGGACAGCCTGTTGCTTGACGTTTGTACTCAACTTTGGCTATTTACGTTCAAACTAACCTTGCCATGTCTTGTGTGCAGGCCCAGGATACACTTTAATGCAGCGGGAATGGGAAAGTAACAGAAAATGATTACATACAGAATAATGTAGTAAATAAGCGAACACGTTTATTGCGACTAATTTCAGAAGAAACTAAATACTCAATTTTAAAACATTTCACATTTTACACATTTGGAGACATTCAATTTATATTTCCTTCGACTGAACTATATGTATACTCTTTGCATTCATGAAAATAAACACAAAATAGTGTTCCTGTTTAGTAGAACAGAAACGTAAATAAAAGTATTTCTAGTAGTTTTGGTTTATATAAAAAAAAAAAAAAAAAAAAAAATTAACTTTGTAGTTATTCAACAAATTTTCTAAACCTTAATCATCTACATTATTTCTTATTTTAAATTGAAAGAGTATAAACACCACTTCCTTCTCTTTGATTTTTTTTACCTTATATTTAAGATCATAGAGTTTGCTTCGGATAGTACAAAAAAAACTGCTTATATAATAATTTAATGGCGCTTAATACGGTTTGGTCAGGTCTTGTTGCTCAGAAAATGGTTCCCCTGTCACATAAATTACAACTTTTTAATGTAGTCTGCAGATCTATCGCTTGCTACGCGGCTCAGGTTTGGGGGTTTGAACGGTATGAGGAACTGGAGAAATTATTGCGCTTTTTTATAAAGAAAGTATATTCCTTGCCGTCAATAACGCCAAACTATATGCTGTACCTTGAAACCGATGTTAATCTTCTATTAGTGTTTACTCTGAGGCTCCATTTCAAATATGTATTAAAAGTTCTTAAATTCCCGGCTTATAGGCTATCTAGAGTGGTTGCATCAGAGATTGTGAAATGCAAGACTTTTTGGTTTGAGAGTTGGACGAAACTGTTTGACAGATATGGTTGCAACTTTAGTCCTTCTCTTAATAATTTAACACTCTGGGAGAACCAGTTTGCTGTTTTAATAGATAAAATTGGGGTGGTTCATCGGGAGGTATGTGTGGCGAGTTCTCAAGAGTCAAATAGGTACCTTTTTTTATAAAGAGCTTAATACTCAAGCTTGCCTATTCTCGTTTTCGAGTCAGTCTACAGCAGCCCTAAATTCAAAAGAATTAAGCTGGCTCTTTAGGATGAGAGGGGAACTCCTCTATTTGAACTACACCCCTTGGGTTAATAGAGCTGTTGAGTTGTGTTCGCTGTGTAGTATGAAGGCAAGAGAGGATATGGTTCATTTTTTGGCTATATGTCCTATTTTGGCGGAATTTAGAGTGCGGCACCTTGGTGTCCCTTCTTTAACTTTATCTAACTTAAGGGAGCTTTTGAATTCTAGTAACTGCCGAAATCTCATTCATTATGCTCGCTCTGCCTGGTTGTACAGATATCAACTTATATTGGAATTTAATTATTAAGTTATTATTATTTAATTTAATGGTTTTTATGTATATATATACATACTTAATTTGTAACTGTGTAGCGCTCAATTTCCGGCTGACGGATCGCCAAGCCGTATATGCTTTTGTCTGTTCTATTTGTAATGTATGTACATATTTCCGTTTAATAAGTGTATTATTATTATTATTATTATTATTATTATTATTATTATTATTATTATTATTATTATTATATAATTCAGTAGGCCAGCTGATGATAAGATTGGAAAAGTGATAAAATTAGCGCTGCGCTAATTGACCGAATTAGTACAGTTAGTAATTGTAGACAATTGGGGGACACCAGAAGTGAGAAAATATAAATGAAGCCTAATTGTGCTTAGGAAAAAGATGAGAAAAGCTGCAACAGCTAAGGGAAAACCCAGCATTGGCATATATAAACAGAAATTGAAAGAAGACTTCCTGGGTTCCTTGGTAATAATTATTACTAAAAAATGAGACTATTTAAATAAGCCAAATTATGATTATTTTTTTATTTTAGTTGAATTGTTACACCAGCTCTAATTGTGCTATAAGTAACACTGGCAAACTGACACTGACGCTCATACACCTCACATACTAAACGAAAGGAGAAGCTACCCAGCGGTAACACTCCCTAATTAATTATTCAAATTAAATGCTCCCTTCTTCTGCGGAGAGGAAATCGCGAGGCCACTGGTGCCTTAAACGTCTGGGATATAAGTTGGCGGAATATTTTTGGAGTAATGAAATCAAAGCCCGGAGATTTTTTGAGAGGAAGATGTTGAATAATGAATTGAATTTCAGAAGGGGTGAAAGGGTTGGGTGGAGAGGAAAGAGGAAGAGGTGCATCGAGATCTAACCGTAACGATTCATTGAGTATGGGGTCGTCTATGTTATGATGAGGTATAAAAACTGTGGAAAGATAGGAAGCATATACAGCTGGTTGCCCAAATAGTAAACTAAGACAAAAATATTTTGCTCTGTGTTCTAATGTTTTCTGTATATTATAATATTTGTAAGTTAGTTTGTGCATATTTTGAACCAAATTTGTGCTCAATTTAATTATTAGGACCAATTCGAGTGTTTGATGTAAAGTGCGAAAATAGACAATTTGTTTTGTACATTCAAAAAGTTCATATTATTTCTCGTGTGTTGCATTTTAATGACATCTAGTTGTTAAACTAATCGCTCTCTTTTATTTGCCATATTATTTAGACTATTTGACAGTTTTTGTTTGTTTTCTTTTTAAAGTGCTCCCTTATTCTAATTTCTGATTAATTATTTAGTTTATAAGGTTATTTAGTTAATTTAAAAAGTTATTTTATATTAGGCTAAGAAGAGAGGTTGACAGCTGTTTGCCAATGTAAGTGAGGTAAATATCGTTGGACTTTATTTCTGTGAACTTTAGAAAAGTAATACGTATTGAGTATATATATATATATATACGAGTATATATATATTTATTCTTATGCAAAAGAGGACATTTACATGTAATTATTGTAGTACTGTATATTCAATATATATAAATAAATTAAAATTTTTTAGAGGCTTTCAAAAATTTTACTGCCCTCTTCGGCTAGCTTAGGCATGGAACTAAACGAGATCGACATCGTAGGGGGCTCTATTTCAGGGGATGAGTCAACAACGTCCCCAGGAATCAAGTCTAAACGAAAGATTTGCCGGAATTGGCGAACTTATCTCCTGATAAGAAGAAAAGTAAAAAACTAACAAAAAGACTGTTATGGTTACTTCAATTCCGCTAACCCGTCAAAGAAGTGCAAATCCTGCACTCTCTCAGCCTCCTGCATAACAACCTATTTGACAAACAATTTGACACCAGCAACATCAACTGCAACCTACATCAGCACAACAACAAGAAGTACTGTATATGTCAGACTTCACGACACACAATAAATTTAGTATCCTGCCAGAGGTCAGCGATCCAGCCACCCCTGAACACAGACCGCCACCCTTATAACTAATTTTTTAGCTCTCAATAACGAACTCAGACATCTACTTGGATCAGACAATTACACCTGTAAGGCTCGACAGATAACATTTTAGTATCAAACAACATCTCACAGACGCTTACAGAACGACTGTTCGTTTTTTAAATGAGAAAGATATTGAATACCACACATACCAGTTAAAAAAGACAAAGCCTTTAGAGTTGTTCTTCAACATCTACACTATTCCATACCTCCACAAGAAATTATAGAAGGATTTAAATTCGAAGGATATAACATACGAAATGTTACCAACGCCCTACACCCTACCGAAAAGACTTTTCTTTGTTGATCTGGAACCAAACAGCAACAATAAAAACATTTTCAAACTCACAAAGCTGTTGAACACAATCGTACGTGTAGAGGAACCATACAAAACTAATGAAATTGTCCAGTGCAAGAGGCGTCTACAAAATGGGCACACTCGCGGGTAGTGCCACATCTCTCCGAGATGCGTCAAGTGCGCAGGGCCTCACATCGGAGAAGATTGCAACAAATCTCAGGATACGCTTCCTACCTACGCCCTCTGTTATAGGGAGCATTTTGCCAGCTACTGCGGTGTGAAATTCATAAAGAACTACAAAGAATTAGCCGGAACGAGAACGTGCCCGAGGCCAAGGAGCAATTTTCAGGGCGCAACCTCCTCAAGCCCGCTCACAAAAGGATTGTCCTATCCTTCCACCAACAACACAGCAGCAGCTACAAAAACGACAACAACAAGAAGAATATCCACAACTGCAACAACAACCAGCAGCAGCGGCCACATCATTATCAGCTGCAACAGCCATCCTCTAGAGAGCTTTCCTACTCTGAAATCGCGAGGCCACTTCCTGCTCATCAACTATCCACACATCAGGACATACCACACCTGCAACAACAACCAGCAGCAGCGGCCACATCATTATCACCTACAACAGCCATCCTCTAGAGAGCTTTCCTACTCTGAAATCGCGAGGCCACTTCCTGCTCATCAACTATCCACACATCAGGACATAACTACAGTAGTAAGTTCTTTTTTCCAAAGATTTGAATCCCTTCTTACTCCTTTTGTCAGCCTTTTAAATACTCTAATTATACAATTTCTTTCGCTCCTTAAACCATGACTCCTCCAATATAGCATTCCTTAACTATCCTTCTTGAAACGCTAACGGGTTGAACACCCATAAGAACGAACTAAATACTTTACTAATTACAAACGTATCGACATAGCCCTGCTTACTGAGACGCATTTCAGAAGCAGATCTCCTTTTACATTATGGACTATCATCAAACATACAGAACCGATCATCCTGATATAGTGGAGTTGATGAGGAGAGAAATTGGGATTAATTAATAAGACGAGATATGAAGACACTGTTATAATATGAATATAAGTGTACACAAACTGCACTGGACTTGTAATGATTTTATAGAAAAAAAGATTAGAGTAGAATTATGACACGATGCGATGTATATGGTTGAATCTGATAGATATATATGTCTAGATCTCTCACTGGCTTATATACAGGTTCTGTTCTCCCCACTCTATCCTGCTTAAGTCAGAGATTACCAGAGAGTGTCTGTTTTCTCTCGGTCGGGCTTATGTTCTCTCTCTTACCGTTATACTGACGACTCAGCCCACGGTGGGGGGGGGGGCAATCCTAGTTAGAAACTCCTTGCAACACCATGTTCTCCCACCTACTGCTACAGACTAACTCCAGTCCTCTGCAATTTCCTTATCTGTCCATCCGCACAACTTCAATCTAGCTGCTGTTTATTGTCCACCCAGCAAATCTAACTCTCAAGATCAATTTATCAACTTCTTCAATTCTTTTGGTACTAATTTCCTTATTAATGGTATTCTCAATCCATAGCATCAATAATGGGGATGTCGCGCGACGAATCCATGCGGGTCAACTCTTCTGAACGTCCTTCTTTCTAAAAACTGTAACATTGCCTCACCTAACCAACCAACCTACTGGCCGACATCTTCGTCCAAACTCCCTGATATTCTTGATTTCTTTATAATTTCCCAGATTTTATACTACTTTGAAGTTTCAACCCTAACAGAACTCTCCTCAGACCATAGTCCTTCTTATTTACTCTTGATATCTGTCCCATTTCTAATTCCCTCAAACCATCTCTTATTACAGGCCCGATAGATTGGAAGAAATTCCAATTGGAAGTAGAAAACAAGCTAGACCTACAGGTAAAACTTAAAACGAAAGAGGACATTGACAACGCAGTGCAACACTTCACAATAACAATTCAAAATTCGATAACACAGCCCACTTTACATAACACGTCAACATTCTCACACAGTTAATGTTCCTCTATATATCCGGAAACTTATCATGGATAAGCGACGTGCCAGAGCCAAGTGGCAACGCACTCCCTATCCCTCAGATAAAAGAATCTACAGCAGACTGACCCACCAACTTAGAACGGAACTTAAACAGTTAAAGGATGAACGTTTCAGTGACTACACACTATCACTAACTACTGAAGATAGATCACTCTGGACGGCTACAAAGAGAATCCTCTTTTCGTGAAGAACACGTCTTCATCGTGAAGATGGTTCATGGGGTGCATCAGATGTAGATAAAATTAAAATATTTCTAATTTTATAAATCCAGGTTCATTTATAATTTTGGCCGATACAGTGTTTATAAGTTTGGACACCACCGGAGTTGCAGAAAAAAACTCAACAAATGTGTTAATTGTTCAAAATACTACCAACACCAAATAGCGAATATTTGGGCGTAACTTTGCCCGCTAGCTAACGGGAATATTGGCATTATATATGGAGATTTTTATTAAATAGTAGCAACGAGATAAAGATGGAATAGGAATATACAAAAATAATTTATTGACATAATATTTTGTGCATACACATACATTACATATTTTGTACACACATAATTGCTAAACTTTCGGTAAAGTATGAATATAGGAGTTTGGTAAGATAAGAGGGAAGTTGTATTCAATGAGGCGGAAGAGAAACCCCTTATGCTAGACAGTATATCGAAGGCTTTGTCTATGTAGAATAGTATCAACATACCAGACCCACAGTAAGCAAAAAGTCTTTAATCGAAAGAAAATTGGATGGATCTATTCATTGGTAACAGGCCCAAGACACCGTAAACACATCCAAGTCTTCTAAGTTCGTCTCGGTTTTGGCTGGTTGCGAGTTCATGTCCAAATGCAGATAGGTACTAAGGATGTTTAGTTAGATGGATAGCATTCTCTTTTTTATCCGCTTAGGGTTCTAAAAATGTTGAACAAGTAATTGACCCTTTTTCGCCAATGTAATCATCACACGGAATGGAATGATTGGGATTGCTTTTGCTCTTCATGGGGTGCACCATTGACTCAGTTTTTTTGTACTGGTAATTACCACATAGAGTGTTAATTTGTGCCAAATTTATTAATTTACTTCATAAGTTCCCTTTAATACATTAATGCGCACTCTAATTTCCAGGATGGCGTCGACAACAACCAATTCAATAATCCTATCACAGTCAACAAATCTTAAATCATCCGTTGTAAGTAAATTTATATAGTATTATAAACATTATTTGGTCAATATGGTCTTGATAATGAAGACTTAAGTACCATTCAATCATAACTATGTCTGCCACCATCACAACTTGGTTCAAGTTATTCTATAATTAATGTAAGGTTAAATGTTTCAATTCAACTGCAAGGTTGAGCAAAAAGTACAAAATGTTTTGGACCTTACAAGGAATAGGAATATAAAACTATTGTATAACCAATACATTATTGATTTTAGATCACAATGCACGTAGCGTGTAGAATCCATAAAGTTACGCATTTAATTTTGCTCTGGGAATAATGTGCATTTGAAGTTTTATTAATACAGAAACACTCGGGGTGATACAATTAATGGAATTACTTCAACTTTTAAACAACAATGTGGGCGCCCCTATCCATCTATACATGAAAACGTAAAAAACAATAATTAAAAATCCTGAAGACTTAATAAATACACTCATTTTTATAAATATTAATTTCAAGAAAATAAAATTCGTTATATTAATCTTTAATGAAAGTATAAAACGAAATATCTCATCAAGCTAAATTAGAAGTTTATACCAAAGCTAAATCTGCTGCTTTCTAAATAATGAAAACTTTAAGATAGACTGTTTAAACTACAATAACATGATGGATGATTGCATTATGAACAATAAGAAAGATGCGACCCGACAAAAAACCAATATTTACGTGCTTTTTGATAATGACTTCGATAATGGTAAATTGGGTGTGACCTTCAGAATGTTGTCCGTGTTGTAGCAATTGGATCACGATAGCCAAGGCTGCTCGTGGAACATGTTAAACTAGTAAACTATTTCTTGCATGAAACTCCATGAATCATGCCAGAGCGTCGCTAGTATGTGATTATTGTATTCTTTATTTATCAGTTTTCTTTTCTTTTAAATAATATTTGTTTTTAGTAATATGAACTCTGTTCGTGCCGTAACCGATTATTCTCCAAATGTCCGATATTATAATTTGCAGTATCCATAGCTTAAAATAAAAATATTGCTTTATGGTCAAATTGTTCTATGCAACAAAAATCCATGAAGCTTCTAAATAGAATTTTAACCTTTACAGAGCACACTACATCAGATTATCTTCAAATCAGCTCTAAGTATATGTGAAACGGTCAGAAGCACACAATGCATATTCCATTATTAGTTCCATAAACTTGCATACAAACTTCGCATGGGGAGGTCCGGGTTCTTCTTAGTAGCTGAAAGCATTAAATATGTATGGCTATACCGTAATGGCGGACAATCCGAGAAAATTCCACTCAAAATCCTTCAACAAAGATTCGTTATCTTTTGATCTTCAATCATGTGTTCAATTCTTAAACGTAATTTTTTACCTTCTCTGCTTCCTATCATGGTTACTCTACTTGCACATGAGATGGCAAAAAGGGGTTTTAGAATCTATAATAATTTACTAATAATGTAAACAGCAACTTCTTCCAAGACCTGGCATAACAACATAATCAACATTTACACTCTGAAACACCCAAGAGTAACACAAAGCATTTAGGGTCCTTCTACAATTTACAGGTTATTGTTTAACAGTGTTTTGGCTCTGAACAAGCTTGCAGATTCAATATAAAGTTGTTTTTGGTGGACTGACAAGCCACTATTAAAGGTCTTTACCTTATTAGGAGCAGCTTTTGTCACGAATGAGAGGCTGTACAATTTCCCATTAAGCAATATCTCAAGCATATCTACAGCTGAGTTATTCGCTGTATACAAAGCCCTAGAACATACTCGGAACTACAATGAACCTAAGAAATATATTATTTGCTCCGAATCAAGAAGCTCACTGGAGATGATAGGCAATCGGGACACCGCTAGTTTGTTGATTCAGTGCATACATACGCTCTTTGAACTATGCCTGCGAGAAAATAAAGAAGTCTCCTTTATTTGGATTCCCGGTCATGTGGGGATAAGAGATAACGAATCTGCCGGCAAAGCTGCAAAAGAAGCGGCATCAATCTCTTGTAGAGACGAACGTGTCCTTGCAGTCGATTGGAAAGCTTTTCTAAAAAAAAAACAAAATCTTTCCAACTGGGAAAAGGAATGGCAATCAGTGCAGCTGTCAAATAAACTAAGGAATATCAAGAATACCACAAAGAAATGGTCAACCTCAAATCGAGAGTCTCGGCGAGAAGTTGTCCTAGCGAGAATGAGACTCGGTCACACACACCATGTTGTCACACAGCCACATCGAAGAGAACCTCAGCCGGTATGCAGCGCTTGCAATACGACATTAACGATCCCGCATATTCTATTGGAATGTTCGAAATATGTAAACACGCGGGGAAAGGTAAATTTGCCGACCAGTCTTACAGATGTATTAGGAGACAATGAGGGCAATATCAATAAGACTTTGGAATATCTTAGGGTGGTTCATCTATTTCATTTGTTGTGAAACTAGCTATACATATGTGTGTTTAGTTTTTTGCAGGTGTCTTGTGTATAAGTATTTATATTATAAGTGATATAAGGGAGTAGATTGTGGGTTCGTTGTAGAAACTGAGAGTCTGGGGGTATGGATATGCATCCCGGATGAGTGCTTACAATTAGAAACACGTGCAAAGGACCATAGCTGTTGTGCACCTTAAAAAAATCCAGAAAAAAAAAATTACGTTATTAGTCATGAGTAAACCGTAGTGTGGGACAAGATAAATGGTAGGCGGAAGATTGAAATGCCGTTGGGAAAAGTACCAAAAACGGTGATATTTTAGTGGGTGCTTGGCCGCTGCGGAATCATAAATAGTGGATGAATTGGCTCTGCAGGAAGCATAAAACCGTCATTGTCCCACCATCTCAGACTAAACGCATTATTGTCTCACCTTAAAGCTACTTAGAGGTTGGTATTTTTAAACCAAGCAGAAAGTAAGCGATTTTGCACCTTTCTAGAAGACTAGACCTCAGACCAGACTAGCTTAGTCTAAAAATGTCAGGGCATGACTACTTCCAGAGTAATTTATATAATTGGGGTAGTCAGCATCACCTCGCCCTCTATTTCTCCATGTAGATATGAAGACATAACACCGTCTTCGGTTAGCAGTACCAGTAGCAAGAACTGACGTTCGCCAGAGTTTGGCAAAATATTGAGTTGTGAGACGCTGAATGAATGAAAATTCAAAGGCGCTGATTTTGTACATATAAAAAAGAAAAACCCTACCCCCAGGTAAACTGTAATTCTTCAGTTTAACTGACTCAGACATATATACACTTTATAGACGATTGCCTTCAGGCGCCACAGTGATGGTAGCCTAGCTGAGCGGAGTTGTATTGTGATACCGGTTTCGATTCCTGGCCATGGTCTTGGTTTCTAAAAGTGTGGAAAATGTAAAAAGTCATTCATCAATGTGGCGATTCCATAAGAAGTTCCATAAAAGAATGATCAAATTTGAGAGCTATCTTCTAACTTTATGAGAAATTTGGAGGGCGTGAGCATTTACTTAAATATACAAAATGTAGTTTGCAAGGTAAGTCTAACCCTTATTATATCCCTATGAAACCCGCCGCTTAAATAACTTTTTATGGAAAATCGTTCTAATAAAAATTATAAATTTATCTATTTTGCAGTTAACATTCAAAGAGTGAAGGAAATAACTCAGGCATTTTCTAGAGAATACCAAAAATCAAAGAAAATTCTTACAAATTCGATAAAAACATTTTTTTTTTTTTAACTTCATGAGATCTGAAAATATGGATTAATGCACACATACATTTGAATTATACAGAGTCATATAAAACTACTGAAATGGTTATCGCAAAAACTTACTGATAAAGTTTCTAATTATATTGTTCTGAAGTTTTACTTCCAAGTGAACGAAAATAAATTCAAAATTTCCCAGAATTCTGAAACAGAAAAAAAATCAAAATTCAAAAAATTGCAATTCACTTTAATTAAAAAAACTAAATGTATTGTTTGAGTAAACCGGGTTGCCAAAACTTGAGAAAACAATTTAAAAAATATTCTGAAATCATCATTTACTAGAATTTAAAACCTTAGTGTACAATGTTTTGTAATTTAAGTAGGCGACATACTGTAATGCAAATAATTAAAATCACTTTGGCTTAATTGTATTTCACTTAAGTAAAAGATGAACACAAATTAACGAATTTAGTCTTAACTAACTGAAAAATAATAACACTGTAGATAAATGAAGAGTGATGATAAAATTCCAAGCGGTAAGTTTAAAAAATAGAAGATATAATTAAGTATCGAAATTTATAAAATATTCTTTAATCATGGCAACAATTTTAAAATAAGTATTAGGAAATAAACAAAACTAATCAAATAATGCAATAGTGAGGTCATATCTATTTATATCTATTATAGAAACTATAAAGCAAATGCTCTAACGTTTTGCGCAACTTTATCTATCCTTTTTGCCTAAAGCGAAGATGTATGTCTACTGGATCGACAAAACTACAGTAATTGCAGTGCCCTGCCCTGCTGAACCACAAATGCACCAAATAATCTTCAGTCTTTTTTCACGAAAACTTCGTCATTAAGTAAAGACTGAAAACATGCTTCGTTTTTACAAAGAAATAAACTTCAAAGTCAAGAAATGTGTACCCTATCAGAAACTAGCTATAAATATTACCTTAATTTTCATATTTAATTTAATAAATAATAACTATAGTTGCATATATATATTTACTTAGTTACTAAAGTGGTTGCAAACTATGAAAATGAATAAAAAAATATTTATAGCTTTGATTATATTAGGATCTTTAAGCAGCCGTCGAAGTTTAAGCACATGCAAGAGACAATTGGTGATGAAACTCCATCTTAGAGAAACTCTTCGTGTTTCACTCAAAGACAAGCGTTCTGACCAATGAAAAATTTGTTGCTGCTATCCGGTCCAAAGATATGAAGTAGAGAGGATTTTTTTTTTTTCTGGATTTTTTTAAGGTGCACAAAAGCTATGGTCCTTTGCACCTGTTTCTGATTTGTAGGGACTCATCCGAGATGCATATCCATACCCACCAGTCTAACAATTTCTACAGCAAACCCACAATCTATGTCTAATCATGTTCCTCTACTCCCTATCACTTATAAAATAAATACCTATACACAACACATCAGCAAACAACTAAACACATACATATGTGCAGCTGGTTTCACAATAAATAAAATAGATGAACCTCCCTAAGATATTCGAAAGTGTTATTGATATTGCCCTGATAGTCTCCTAATACGTCTGCAAGACTGGTCGGTAAATTTACTTTTCCTCGCGCGTTTACATATTTCGAACATTCCAATAGAAAATGCGGGACTGATACGTCGTATTGCAAAAGCGTTGCAAACCGGCTGAGGTTCTCTTCGGAATATGTGGCTGTGTGTCAACATGGTGTGACCGACACGGTGTCGCTAGTACAACTTCTTGTCGCTGAGATTCTCGATTTGAGGTTGACCATTTCTTTGTGGTACCCTTGATATTGCTTAGTTTATTTGACCAGCTGCACTGATTGCCATTCCTTTTTCCAGTTGGAAAGATAGAGGAATCATTAATCATAGCAGAAAACCGCTTTCAACAATCTATAATTTTAAAATCAACTTGTTGTTTATCATCGAATGAATATGAAATGTTTTTGGTGTGATGTTGCTGTATGTTTGGAGTATCACGAGCGGTTTAGAAAAAAGGACTAGTGTTTTCTAAGTATATATTTTACGAAAGAAGTAATAAGAAATAATTATGAATAGTAGATTAAATAGATTATCTTAAATATAAGTAGATTAAATTAAATATATTATCTTTAAAGATATTTCAATATTTTACAATATCACAACCATTATGTTTATGAAATTAATTATTTATCTAGATTTAATGCAAGCTCTTATGTTTTAACTTATATGTGGCACTTATTCCTAAGTGTTCTGCTTCGGTGTCTACAATAAAACTCTACTGAAGGAATGTCTTCTATTGTTCGTTCAAATCCTCCCCTGTGAGAAGAAGGGGTAGGACAATGCTATCAAAGTTCATGAACTCTCCCAGTAACTAGACTTCTACTACCTGGCTTACCCTTTTGAATGTTAGGATATTCTTGAAATATTATTTTTCAAATAAAATATGTTTCTGGCATCCATCATAAATAGTCATTGGCGCCCAGAGCCTTTTCAGTCAGTGCACTCCCATCACCTAACTCGTAGGAAGAGAAAATCTCAGGGCAGCAACAGCTGGACTCCAGGGTATGGGTAAAGCTAAACTTAATTATTATTTGCTCCGATTCAAGGAGCTCACTGGAGATGATAGGGAATAGGGACCCCGATAGTTTTTTGTTGATTCAGTGCATACATACGCTCTTGGATCTACGACCTGGAAGTTTATTTGGATTCCTGGTCATAGGGGGACAACTAATAAGGAATCTGCCGACAAAGCTGCTAAAGAAGCGGCATTAATGTCTTGTAGAGATGAACGTGTCCTTGCAGTCGATTGGAAAGCTTTTCTAAAAAAAATAAAATCTTTCCAACTGGGAAAAGAAATGGCAATCAGTGCAGCTGTCAAATAAACTAAGGAATATCAAGGGTACCACAAAGAAATGGTCAACCTCAAATCGAGAGTCTCGGCGAGAAGAAGCTGTCCTAGCAAGAATGAGACTCGGTCACACCATGTGAGACACAACCACATATCCCGAAGAGAACCCCAGCCGGTATGCTGCGCTTGCAATACGACATTAACGATCCCGCATATTCTATCGGAATGTTCGAAATATGTAAACGCGCGGGGAAAGATAAATTTGCCGACCAGTCTTACAGATGCATTAGGAGA